>JAVQKC010171029.1:0-23236 GCA_036025475.1 Philypnodon macrostomus
AATGATGATAATAATAATGATAATGATGATGATAATAATGATATTGATTATAATAATAATGATAATGATGATGGTGATAATGATGATAATAATGATAATGATTATAATGATAATAATAATAATGATAAATATAATAATAATGATAATGATGATAATGATGATAATAATAATACTGATAATGATTATAATGATAGTGATAATGATAATAATAATGATGATGATAATAATAATGATAATGATGATAATAATAATGATAATGATAATAATAGATTTCTTTTATAAAGCTCTTTTCATGACACTCAAAGACGCTGTACAAAGTTAAAACAAGAATAAAGACACGATAAAAACAATCAAACATTAAAGGCAGCTCTGAAGAGGTGGGATTTTGAGCTGGCTTTTCAATATGGGGAGGTCAGAGGTCACGGATGAGTTGTAGGAGAGAATTTCAGAGTGTGGGGGCAGCGATGGAGAATGCTCTGTCACCCCAGGTTTGGAGCTTGGTCCTTGGGGGGAGGGACAGGAGGTGCCCTTAAACCTTACTGGTCAGTCATACTGTCAGTGTCATATTAATGCAGTACTATGGTATGGTTTCCACATTATGATGTTACGATCTTTTTTGGAAAAATCTTGGCGAGAAAGAAGTGGGAAGTTTAGACTAGGCCATATCTTTGGTGATCAGGTTTTACTGTTTGATATAAAACCTCGAACCTAGAAGTTTTGAACAATAGGAAAGATAGCTTTGCATAAATGAGTTCTCACAAAGATAGTGATAAGTGTTTTACCAGAAACTACAACTTTTTACAAAATAAAAAATAAATACATAAATCAACTTTTATGTAAATTTGACTCTAGCCCAACATTGCCAACAGCTATCTCTGAACATTGGATTTATAGGTTCTTTACAGCCTTTTTCCACCATCAAAAGACTGACATGCATGTGCAGAAATTGCTGAATGAATGTCAGAGTTGTCAGTATGTTGAAGACCTATAGTTTTGAGATTGGCTTCTGTTGACATGTACATATACATATACATATACATATACATATACATATACATATACTATATTTAGGACATGAGTTACTACAGAATATGTATCAAAGCCTCCCCTTGATTCTCCTGTAAAGTTAGTAATCCCATTCTTAGATTTACACTCTTGATATTCCTCACCTCTGGCCAATATGAAGCTATATTTGACAACTTACTGTGCTGCTAGTAATTTGATGACCTCTGCAGATCTGAAGAAGCTGCCTTTAGGCCAGCTTTATGGGGTCAGGGGCCACCTCAATTCCCAGTCTTTACTGAGATGTACTGATGGAAGCACTTCTACCTTTTTACAAGCTCTGCAGTTTGTCCAATCCACTGGTATGACTTGACCAGGGCTCCTAAAGCTCCCCATGGATTAATATCAAGCTTTTATTGGAAAAGTCACAGATGCCAAATGCCATCAGGAAAACAGCTTGGAGGTCCAATCCATCTCTTGTCATCATTCAGTCTCCCTGTCAAATGCTCAGTTGTGATCAGCAGATCTGGAAAAGTGTGAAAAAACTGCTCGAATATGACAACAGCAAAGACTTGAAAGTGTAGCTGGAGGTAGTATTCAATGTTTCTGTAATCTGTCAGGACTAGATTTTTACTGACCCCAAAAACAATAATGACTGCCATATAAGGAGGAATAAAACAGAGAATTGACCAAAAATCTCCTATGAGGATATACAGGAGCAGTTGAAAAATATTAATGTTATTCTGAATATTTGTCCAAAAAATCATAGAGGTAAAAAATTCTATAGTTTGGCCTAATGATCAATTTTAAATGTTAGTTCAGCAGCTATGTGCCTTAGATGAGCTACATCTAGCTCGTTGCATGGCTGACACATACATTCACTCTCATATTAGAATGAGAATGCGTGGTAACACACTTAAAGAGATGGGGATCAAGCACACAAAACTGTGAATAAAATTGACCTTAATTAAACTACACCATAACAACGCATTAACGAAACATTATTTATTCCATTACCAATCTGCCTTTTAGTAAGCTTTGAAAAAAATCCCCCAAATTATCCTTGGTTAGTTAAACTGCAACATCTGTGTGTTTAACATGGACCTGGGAGCTGAAATCAATTGTAGGGAATGTTTTTGGAAAAGCCTTGTCCCAGGGCCTCCTGTGTGTAAAGACGTGTGCTTAACCAAACCATATCTAATCTTCATTTACTTCTTTGGCTACATTTCAGTTTTTCCCGTTGGTCTCTCCTCAATGCAGGCCTGAAACATGTCACAATAAGACAGCTAGACCTCACTGTAAAGGTGAAGTGCAGTCTTCCATGTCCATAAACAATAGTGAGCAGATATAATATATAAAGCATCAGTGAGAATCAGCTGTGAAACGGAGAAATATGCCTGAAAACAAAACCCAGGGCATGCAAGTATTCATGGCTCAGTGTCAGCAACAAGACTGTTCTCTTTAAAAATGACTGCATTGATAAGCAACACTATACGCAACTGAGGCCCACCTGGGGGTTGTACCAAAGCAGTGGTAAAAGGTTGGTTGGATCCCTGCTCTCCAGTTTAAAATGCTGTGCTGAACTTTCTTTAGCCGCAAAACTGTAAAAAGCATAAAAAGTAAATCTACTAAAAAGTAAATCTAAAAAGTAAATCTACTAGATACAAATTTTGAAAGTGCCAATTAACGTGACCTGCATTTATTTACATGTCAGGCTAGTGAATACGCACAAACGCACAAATATTAACATCCATTTTTAGTTTTTTCCGTTTAGTTGCCAGCACTTTCTCCATCTTGTATGATCCCCTACAATCCCACACAACTCGCTGATGATTCAACTGTTATTTGTCAGAGGCATGACATAATTTATGTGTCATAAATCTGTGAGCTTTTGGCTGTAGTCCTAATCCAGTAAATGTGTTGGGTCCTGAGTAAACTTTTAAAGGCCAGTGAAGGGAACAGCTGCACTTCATGAACAACACAAGCCACGTGCACAAGCCCAGTTTACATCCAGACCTCAGCTGCTCAACACTACAGCTAACAGAAGACTTCTAAGCTTGTTATAATGTTGTTTTCTAGTCAAAAACTTACCTAGAGCTGTATTTTGTTTCATTTATAGCATGTTTGAGCAATTGAGCTGAAAACATTTCACCTTACTATGTAGAGGAGGAGCTGGTTAATAAAAGACCTTCAAGAGACATGCACCACATTTGAGCTTCAACAGCATTTGCTCAAATATACAATGTGAAATGCTAATCTAGAGGTACCTAAACTTGACAAAACTCTTTTAATCAAGGTTGAAAAAGGCTTGTGGTGCTTTTGAAGGATTTGCACATTGATTTAAAAGTCGTTTGGTGGAGCTTCTCTGGTCATATGCATATAGTTCTTGTTAATAGATGAATGAACTGTCAGACTCTGTCCCAGTGAGACAGTGAAGGTTTTTCGCAACGGTTCATGAAATACTTGTGATATCATATGCTGTGTAGGGAGTTTCTTCTCATTCTCTTGCCAGCTAAAGAGGTGGACACATTAGACAGTTTGATTTACATTACATTTAGCATACAGGGATAAGGAGGCCAACATAAAGACAAGCCTTGGTGCATTCATTCTAATCATGATAAAGTAAATCTGTGAGAGTCTGTATGTCCTCCCCATGTTACCGTGGGTATTTACCAGGTACTCTGCTTGCTCCCACAGTCCGAAGACATGACACATAATATTTCAAAAATTTCTCCCAGTGAATGAATGTGCTTGCTTGTCTGTGTAGAGTAGGGTGTCGTGTATTCACGGAGCAAGGGGGAAAAAACAGAACCAAAACGCAGGCTGCGAGGATAAGAGACTGGAGACTGGGGACTGGGGCTCAGGAACAGAGAGGACATAGATACACACTTGACATATACAATGCACAGACACTGAGCAGGGGAAGACACAGACTAAATACAAAGGACAACGAGACACAGGAGAAACACATTGGAGCGTGGCAGGTAATCAAACAGGAGGGAATCACAGGAGGAAACACAGAATAACACAAAATAAAACAGGAACTAATGAACATGACATAGGGTGTCTCCAACCAGTAGCTCGTGGGCTACCAGTAGCTCCCAACCAGTTTTCAAGTAGCTCTCCAAAGGGCTCATACATTATACAAAAGTGTTATAAGTCAAATTAGATCTCCTGGTAAACCAGTTGTAGTTGTTTTAATGCATAAATAAGCTGTGGTAACCGACCTTCAACCAGAGGGTCGGTGGTTCGAGTCCCCATCCAAGCACACACTGTCATTGTGTCCCTGGGCAAGACACTTAACCCACATTGCCTATGAATGGATGTGGTTGTGTGTGATTGGTGTTTGGTGGTGGTCGAAGGGGCCGTAGGTGCAAACTGGCTGTCACGCTTCCGACAGTGTGACTGAGGAGTGAATGAGTAATACAAATATATATATATATATATATATATATATGTAAGAACTTTGAGAAAGCCTTGGGCATTGTAAAGTGCAATATAAATCCAATCCATTATTATATTATTATTATAAATCTATTGATACATTTTGAAGGAAATCTAAATTAGTTTTCTATATGTTAAAATAAATTATGCATCAGGTAAATATGAGCAGCTCTCTGCCACATTCAATTTGGAAAAATAGCTCTCAGGAACGCAAAGGTTGGGGACCCCTGGTGTAGAGTGTGTCTCTGTGTCAACTCTGCGACTAAAACTAACTATTGTCTAAGGTGTGCTCCACCTAAAGCCCATAGTTGCTGCCTGGGATAGGCTCCAGTCACCTGCGACCCCTAATGGAAGATGAATGTGTATATTAAAATGATACCTTGCCTTTGTTGTCTATACACATTACGTTTGGAACAGGAAGATGTTCTCCTAAAGTGATGACTCGTGGTGTTTTGAACTGACTCGAAATTTTTGCCAGATGTTTTCAATTGAATGGAGATTACGTTATAAGTCGACTGCTTACATGGTCTGATTTATATTTGTATTCATCATTTTAGAAGATATTGTTGGACCCATTTGACCTAAACTAGCTGACTCATGTTTTTCTGTGAATTTGCTCTGGTTTGTGTTGTTTTTGAGATCTCCATGTAATGTACAGCTTCCTCTTCACTTGCAAGACTCAGAGTGGCCCCAAAGACCTATAAACTCTTTCACTTCTTATAGGCTTATATCAACACACACCTGTGCTGTTCCCTGTTGGATTTCCGAACAGCAGACGGTCATTGTAAACTGTTGATAAATGTAAGCGGGACTTTCTGAAGTCTCCAGTCAGTGTTGGACAAACAGGAACTTGAGTTTATGACTGAAACAATTGGGGCCAAAGGTTCTGGTTACCATCTGGATTCTGTTTTTTTATAAGTGGACATAGTATCATCTCATCAGCAACATGATGGAGTAGTAATGGGAATTTGGTCTGTTTTTTTAATTGAATACATCAGTGTCAAGCCATTGAATTTTCTTTATTTTGTTCCAATACTGTATTTTTCAGGCACTGGCCTTATTTGGATGGACGATGTGGCATGCACCGGGGCAGAAGACACCATCCACCAGTGTAAGTTCTCTGGATGGGGCAAGACCAACTGCGGCCACGTGGAGGACGCTGGAGTCACCTGCATCATCTGACAATATGTTGACAAAGAAAATAAAGAAATAAAAATAAAAATAAACAAACAGTGCCTTCAATTTGGAAGTGTGCAGCTTCCAGGGGGCGGCCATGTTGTTGAAAGCGCCTCAAAAGACTACAAGTGGAGATGGCCAACCTGAAGTTATTGAGCGATGAATAGAAGATAGGTCTTCTCATAAGGACTGCATATGCACTCACTTGTACAGGTGGTGCACTGATCATCGGAGCTTGTTGAAGCCATCCTTAGAGGCTTTTCAGGGTCACATTGTTTTGACTTTTGACCCTTCGGGCGGACATTTTGATCTTTTGTTTATCAACTCCAGGTTTTCTAAAAAAGACAGCACTGACCCTTTTGAATGGGCAGCTGCTGTTTACAATGTTATAGCTATGTTCAAGGGCTTTGCTTACGATAACACAGTAGACCATTTGCAGGTCAAAATGTTTATATGTACACATTGTTTGTATTCACATGTTCACGTACTTAACATATCTACACAGCACTACATTTGACATAGCATAAGGCAAAAATGGATTGTTTGGGAGTGATTTCAAGGGACTACCATCAGAAGTACACACACTTTGGTTTATAAATGAAGAGGAGAAATCTTGACAAGGGCTACATTGTGCAAGCTTGGCAACTAGAAACATCAGCTTATGGTCACTCTGCAGTTTTCAGGACCAAAACTAATGCAAAGATTAGTCCCAGCTAAGTCCTCTCTTGTTAACATCTTTGACCCAGATCCCACAACACATGTTAAATGGAGTCCAGGGATTGGCACATTTGAGCTGTTTAACTGAAAAACCCTGGACTTTTAAGTGGGCCTACTGTTAGTCTTTTTCAGACTCCAAAAAGAGTAGTGCAAATGTAAACTAAAAGGCACATATTCAAGAGTATTCAAAGCAAAGCTGATCTGAAGCTAACAACGGTGTGTTGTCAGTCGGTGAAGCTGCCAGAGGAACTTATTTAGAGGCATTCGGTAATAAACATATGCACGGACGTTTACCATACTGCTTTTGAGTATGATGAAGCATGTATACATTGATGGGACCCTTTTCAGTACAGTTGATATATGCAAAATGGACTATGCAGCCAAAAATGCATCTTTCTACCTCAAGTGAAAGGCCGTGCATCAAAAGTAAAGAAATAAAAAGACACTGAGGTGAGGAACATTGCAAATCTACATGTGGACTTGTTTTCTTCACATCTTTGTCCAGAATAACAGTGATTGATTAGAGTAAACCACACAATCTGCTCAAGGTAAAACATATTGTGTGTAGGGCTCGCATCATCCAACTAAATATAATCATAATTGCTCCCATATGTTGAAAATGGCTGATCTACAAAGCTTCAAAATACCAGCGTCGCCTCCTGTTTGCTCTCTCTCACAGTTAAATGTTTTGACTGACGTTCACTCACGGCCTTTCACTTTTCATCAGTATAGAGACGCTGGCCTGAGTGATCAGTGGCTCCTATGATCTAACATCAGAGCGTGGTACCACAGGGTCAAATAGCTGAAATACTGCCTTACACAGACAACGAAAGTCACAGCATTTTGTAACTACACCCACTGGCCACTTTATTAGGTAGACCTTGTGGCACACAGTGTGGTATGCTGTAGCTTAACTTCAGAAAAATGTAAATATGCTACCTGATAAAGGGGCCAATGAAGCTCAGAGACTTTTTAGCATACACAGAAATGCCACATCATGTTTTTTAAATATTTTCTCATGCTAAAGGGTTATATTTACTAAGACACACGGTATATCTTTATATTGATGCAAACCGAACTGCATTTTTCACTACAGCTTTTACAAAACACCAATTTATGCCATTTGAACCTCACCACAATCCACTTTTAGAGGCTTACCCACCATTTGGAAATCACTGGCTTAGCAAACACATGACAAGACATTTACTTAAAAGTTGTAAATGCACCGCCGGCGTAATAAAATACAGGTGTGTGTGACGTGATAATGTCAACATAAAGGTGAACTGAACACTTATAGGATGTCGATGGCAGGTGTGGACAGTGGGTACAGCTCATTTAAACATGTAAGGGTTATATGTGTTTTATGGATAGAGCTGAAGTGTAATTATGATTAAGTATAAAAGTTTCCATATGTTAAAAGGTTGATGTTAAAATGATTGGCAGAACGTCACCCCTGTCTGTACAAAGGGTAGGACCTGGGTCAATGTGTTTTCACTTATCCTGTAGGAAGGTCGGGCAAAATGATTAAAGTGTGCATAACCTGTTTGACGAGTAGATGAGCTGCAGTTCATAAATATTTTAGCAGGTTTCGAAGTATAGTGGGCTTATTGTTAAACCCACCATTGTTGCGCACAGTATAAAAGGTAAAGACGTTTTTCACATATTCCACTATTAAATGAGTACTGTTGTAAAACTCAGAACTTGTCAGAGTTTTTATTATTTTGTTATTGGATGTCCAGCTTGTGAATTGAAAGTTAAAAACAAAACTAAATTTGCTTTGAGTTTGGGGTATACATTGCTTTGCCTCCTCCAATGATGTCTACAAAGTTTTGTAAGAAAACTATAAAACAGACTTCAGCAGAAGATATGTGTTACGGTGGTCATTAGAGTCAGAGCACACCTGGTTTATCTCTGTTTACATCAACGTTCATATTTTACAAAACAGGTTATATCAATTAATGTGTCCACCATGTGCTTCACAGTTTAATGAGGAGTCCCAAATTTGTCTATCAGTCTGGAAGACATTTCTATATCATGACACACATGATGGATTCTCTTTTACTGTGGTTCTGCCAATAGTTTTGTGGGTTTCCTCGGCCACTGCCCACAACATGCTTACTACAATTCTGTAATTAAAAGTATTTAGCCATATGTGATACAGTTTACCCTTCAAATGTGTGGAAATAAGACTGTGTTTTTCACACAAAATAAGCTTAAGCCAGTAAATTTTATGACAAAAATGTTTATACTTTTTATAAAAATTCAAAACGGGTCAATTAGACCCGAAGGCAACACAAGGACTATAAAGAAGTTTTCTTTCTTTGCTCAGTCATTATCTAGTCCTTGGTCTTAGCTAGGGGTTACCAAACCTTTCAGACCGAGACCCCCAAAATGTGAAGAAAGCCCCGGGACCACCTGTCCCCTGAAGAAGATAAAACATACAAATGCTACTGTATTTAAATGCATTTGAAATGTTTTTGAGATGCATTAAATCACATGGCTTGTTTAAAAATACATTACAGTTACTAACATGCAATTTATTAGACAAATCAACATATATATATTTTTTTTCTTTTCAGAAAATTGTTTTGTGACCTGAAGTTGGGGATTTGCGACACTCCAGTGGGTCCCAACCCCCACTTTGGGAACCCTTGGTCTAAGCAACCCCAATATGTGACCATGAATCCTGCTAATATGAGGTCATTTTGCTTTAGGGACATATGTAGAATGGGAGATAGTTAGTCTATTTGTCAGTGCACAATGGGTCAGTTATGCAGCTAGAAGCCCAGACTGTGACCATCTGCAGTCTATGCAAAGATGAAGTGGATCATAAGAGTCGAGGTCAGGGTCATCTTCACCATACACAGCATACAAGGACATTCTTCAGGACAAGTCCCCAAAAGACAGACTCAAATTGAAGCAGAAATAGTAAAAATACCACATGCTTCTTCCTAACTGGCTTCGATTACCAACATGTGCTTGCAACACGTCACTGGGGATATAGTGGTTTACCAGCTTAGATCTGAATTACAGTCTACAGCAATCTCTTCTTGGCACAGTGCTGTTGTTGTAATGTCTTCATGGTACAAATGATAAAAATACTATTACAAAGAACCTTTTTTTACCTGCTCATGGACTCAAGCATCCTGTCAAATTGGTAAGCAGAGGACTATCTCTGAACGAACAAGATGAGAAAATATTAAAATAATATAGAGCTGAAGACCACTTTATTAGGTACAAGGTCTACCTAATAAAGTGGCCCGTGAGTGAACATCCACCTGCTGACTGGGACAGCTTTCAATCCACTGTTGTGGCCTCACTGACCTCTGTTGGTACATTTATGTTTTGCAACTTACTCAAAACCTACTCAAAAGTATGTCATCTGTGGTTTTCTTTTATATTTCAATGAATTAATTATTTTACCAGGACTTGGTCAACTCAAGACTAGCGGGTTAGCGTTCATTTCAGTTGTTGATATACTAACAACTTTCGCTTTGTATGTCCCTCCGCAGCACCCGCTGTTTCCGGGTGTAGTTTGAATCTTCGCCGCGGTCCATCTGAAGTGTTTTGGTCAAACGTGGAGAGCTAAAAGGCAAGTCATATGTTTAACGCTAGCATATAAACATTAATTGTCCTAATGGTTGATAAATATTTGACGAATACTGTGAATTTAACACGTCTTGTCTTGACCTAGCCTAGCGATTGCTACTAACCAATGTATGTTCAAACATTGAGCTTTAGAGAAACATTTGCAAAGTGTTATTTGAGACCAAATACAAATAACGCTAACTAAATCCGTATAATGACCAATCAATAGAAGGAAAATTGTACAATATCTGAAATAACTATAAGAAGTAATTTATTTCTTTGCCATATAGTGTTTAGTGTGTTGTACTGTTGGCTGATAGAATGGAGTCTCCTGCCAAACCCAACCATGTCAAACACAGCAATGACGGCAGCAGTTTCATAACACCTAAAAACCCCCGGGTCAGGGGCACTGGGAGCACTGGGAGCAGCGGGAGTGGGACCCCCATCACCATCCCGGCCTCACCCTTCATGAAAAAACTGGGCTGTGGCACCGGTGTCAATGTCTACCTCATGGACAGGTGTGTGTAGCACATGTAATCATTTTATTTCACTGCTCTTGCCATTACTATTGTTTGTATTGGGGTATTATAATACAAAGACATACATTTCATACATTTCATCTTCATTACAGAATGGGAAAGCTGAATTTATCACCATGGGCTGTGAAGAAGGTTAACAGCAAATGTGCAAAAAAACAGGCATCGCTTTACCAGAAACGTCTAAATGAGGAGGCAAAGATCCTGCAAGGACTTGATCATCCTAATATTGTTGGTAAGATCATGAACGTGAGGAACTCCGTGAACCAAAAGTCGTTCATGTTGTTGGAAACTGTTGTTGTTTCTTTTTCTCAAGGGTTTCGTGCTATTGCCAAAGCTAAGGATGGCTCAAAGTGTCTGGCCATGGAGTACGGAGGAGAGCAATCTCTGAATGACATGATCGAGAAGAGGAGAGAGGAGGGGCTGAAGGCTTTTCCTGCTGCCAACATTGAGAAAGTGGCCCTACATGTAGCTCGGGGTCTGCAGGTAACAACAAAGACATTAGATCATTCATTTTCTGCCACTTATTTTTTTGGGGGGGGAGTTACTGGAGCCTTTTCCAGCAGCTATTGTGTCCATAGAGACAAAACACGAAGTCATATAAAAGGCCCTTCTTAGCTGCTATAATTCTACATGTGTAGCACAATAACTGAGTTTGAGCTTTTTAATATAGTAAGTCAAATCTAAACGGATTCTGTCAAAAGTGAGTCACAATAAAATGATTAGGGGAAAGATAAGACCATATATTCTTTACCTTTCATTGTTTTTCACAGTATCTTCACAATGAGAAGAAGTTGCTTCATGGAGACATGAAATCCTGCAATGTGGTCATTAAAGGGGACTTCAAAACAATTAAGATCTGTGATGTTGGTGTGTCTCTGCATTTGGATGAAAACATGAAAAGTAAGAATACATTGTATGTGTATGTACAGTATTTATGTATTGTGTTGACATAAATGGGCAGTTTGGGTGGGAAGTACCATTGCCGGGAAGTTTTGTTTATTTTGACACATGAAATCTGGTCTTTCACTTTATATCTGTACAGGGCAATAGGTCATTTGTGTGAATTGTGTAAATCCAAAGAGGTTTTTCTTTTATGGGGGGACTGCACGACATGTATCTGTCCAAACCGTTTTATAACTCACAGTAACTTATTAGTACCGGTACTTATGAGACGGCTCCGCAGCGTCTCTGTGATGTGTCGTGCAGTCGTGAAGTCGTGCTAAAAGACCGATTCATAAACAATAGGCTGTACAAATGAATCGCTAAACCAGATGTTGGACACAAACATCAGTGATGTGTGTATCCACCACAGTATGGATTAGACCTGCTCAAGTCAGTTTGTTATAAGTACAGCTGTAGTAAAGACTGTTTTACAAGGACATATGTCACCCTCTGAGTCTGACAGAGTGGATTTAAAGCCATCTGTGAGTTTAATAAAATTTCGATAGGCTCAAAAGTCACAAAGAAATTAACAATTTATCAAATTGATGAAAAAGTTCATATCAAATCAGATAAATGTGTGTTTATGTGTTTACACATAGGTTACTTTACTAAACGTAGTTTGAATGAGCAGTAGGATGATGAGAGACTGGGGAGAGAAGGGGCTGGTGAACATGAGATAATGCTTTGCACTAGGTCAGTGGTTCTCAAACTGTGGTACAGGTACAACTGGCTGTACTCAGTCTTTTGCAGAGCTTAATCTAGCTGTTGGTAAACTTTGTACCTGTTAGTTCTTCATCCATTAAAATTAATTCAAAAAGCACATAAAGTTGACCTTGTCAAACATGACAATACAGTAGGCTGTTTTTAACTGCAATAATACAAGTAGCCTGGCTACATATTCTTATCATCAAAATGTACTTAAATAGCCTTTTCAGACCCCCTGATGGGTTTAGTTTGTCACCTTTTTCACATCTTTGGAGTTTGCAGCCCTGTCTGTCATTAGTTTCAGACCCAAAGGCCGAATACATCGGCACTGAGCCCTGGAATGCTAAGGAGGTGCTGGAGGGAGGAGAGATCACAGACAAGGCAGACATTTACTCCTACGGTCTGACTCTGTGGGAGATGATGACTCTGTCCATGCCTCACCTGGAGATGCTGGACAATAAAGAGGAGGGTGAAGAAGAGGAAGATGAAGGTGAGGCACAAAAAGGACCAGAGTTTGCTGTCATACATTTGCTGTTCAGGGGAAATTTTAGAATGTTCCTAAAATGCAATATAACCTTAAGATATTTTATTATGTGTAGCTTGAATTATGTTTTAAGTTTTACATTTCTGAAGTTATGCACTAGTTTTCTTTATTTCAGAGTATCAACTAATATGTGTACATCTAGTTCACATATCGTCTAAATTATGTTTCTGTGAAAATTTTCGGAAAATAAAAATCATGATAATCATGATGTATTTATAAAAACCTTCTGATAAATGATAATGTCTCATACAAGCTTTGGTGTTTGATTTGCATGTCTTCAGATGACTCTGTGGAGGACAGTTTTGATGAGGATGCCTACTACGAGCGGTTGGGTACGAGGCCGTTGTTGGACGTTGAGGCTCTGGGCGGGTCGTATCGCCGGATGGTGGAGCTCTTCTACCTTTGCACGGAACAGGACCCTAAAAAGAGACCCTCTGCCACTCAGATCGTCCAGACTTTAGAGAACACCCCCCTCGACAAGACTGACAACAAAGTGATAGTGGTAGATGATGACGTCATAGTGATTGACTAATTTCAATCACAAACTAATGAAGACATCTACTTAAAGGCAAAAAAGCACTGGCTTTAGCTACTGTTGTATGTTTATGTATGTCTTTTTCCTTTTTCAGTTGACTTTTCTAAACATGTTTGTGTGAATTCTGTCTTAAATTTCAGTGCAAAACATTTTTTTCTTTGAGAATTAGCAGTATTGTATTATGTGCATGAGTGATGGTGACACTCGTCCTTTGTAGCTTTGCCCATGAATAAATAAAAAGGAATTTAACAAAGCTGTGAATGAAATCTAATATTTGAACATTTTATCTGAAGTTTTTATTATTGTATCTTTAGTTGTACCAACATGTCATTATGGAATTCCTATTATGACCATCATATACAAAGCATCAGGCATAAGAACATTAATACAATGGTTATTAAGGCTAATTACAAAAACAGGATGCACTAACAGTTAATACTACAGATACCTTTATGTTGGAAAAAAAAAATGGCAAAAAAGGTACTGAAACCTATTAACAAATGAATAGGCTAATTTCACAGGCTTCAGACACGTTTGCACATCACCGCTATTTATCTAAATGCTAAAGTAAGGATCGTAGCCAATATTTCTACTTCTATTTTATCTAAATGCTAAAGTAAGGATCGTAGCCAATATTTCTACTTCTATTTTAACAGTTGAGTCCTAAATCCTGAGCCAAGTAGAAATGTATGTTAGGTATTAGACTAACAAAAGATGGATCTCTTTATATAACATTTACAAACATATATATATATATTTGTATTGCAATTATGTACACAAACATTCCAACAAGAGCAGCACTGTAAATAAATACTGGGGAAAAAAACTCTTGAATGTTAAACTCCAAAACATAATGTTGCAAATGAAAGGAACTAATCAAGTCAACGCAAAAAGCTTTAAACGTTCTTGAAATGCTAAAATGCTGAGTAACTAGCAAACAAACAAGCCTTCTTCATCAGTGTACCATGAGCTAAGTTCAGATCTATAACCTTTAAGAAATGAAGTTGTAGACGAGGAAGGCTGGTGTGTTGGAGTACTTTGTTGCAAAAAGTTTGCCGTCTGGTGTTGGGTCAGAGAAGGCAATTTCATTCTTTGTTAGATGACTTCCGTACATAAAAGTGCTTCTGCAAATGCATTCAAATTAAGAAACCAATTCAATCAATATACATATGGCACGATTTAACAATGACTACTTTATTAATAATTTACCTGACAGTGTCCAGCATACGTGTAGCAATGGCCTTCCTTCTGGCTAAACTGAAGACCCAAATCCTGCTGATCCCACATATGGCTTGTTCCGGGACAGTGGAGCAGCACCAGGCTCTGTGGCGCTCCATGAAGTCATCTTTGGTCATGTCCTTCTCTTGGTCTGGCTGAGCAAGCACTCTGTAGGCCTGAACAGATAAGGAACATGTTTCTAACTGAATTGACAAAACTAAATCAAATGTTTTACCTGTCGAACGGGTTCAGCAACAAGGCAGCCCACAACCAGTCGCTCCGAGTTGATGAAGAGGTAAGTTTTAGCTTGAGCAGGTCTGGTCAGTGTCACCTGCTGGAAACCCAACTCACTGTCTGCTACCTGACGCACTTCCTCAGCCTACAACCACAGGAAACCAGAGGTAATAGATTGTGTTAGCTAATTGGGGTCTAAAACAGTAAACAAAATTTAATCTAGAAGCTCACCTTTTTGATGGCATATTTCGGATCATCCGGCATCACCAGAAGGATCTTTCCATCCCAGAACTCCGCCACAACACGCTCCTTCTTCCAGCCCTGAAAAATATATACCAGAAATCCACTTATTTGAGAACCATGTAGAATAGAAGTTTTCATTGGTAGACCACATGGAGTCATGAACTAAACAATTGTAGCAGATATACATTACCACATATTTGATGGCGTCGAGGAAGCGCTGGTGAAACTGAGAGTGTTGGAAGTTGTCCTCAGGGTTGTCTGCACTGTACACCATCCCACAGGAACTGCAACTGGTCGCACCAAACTGCTTCTGGCCTGCATCCTGGTGTGGAATAATGACATGGGATTATTACAAACTGATAAAACTAGCACCTACATCCTTACACCATTTGGCATTTGACGTTTGCAATATTGTTTAACCTACAATGATAAGCTGGTCATCATCTTGCTTCTCCTTGCGCTTTCGAAGAGTCCTCTCTTTTGGGGCAGAGGCAGTGGTTTGAAGCATTTGCAGTGTTGATACTGGACCAGAGGGGGTGCTGCAGGACACCGGACCCCGCAAGGCTGCGACCCTTGACCTGTTAATTATTTATTTGTTAATTTTCAAATTGTGTCATCCGTCTCAATAGCAATAATAATCTTTAACAACACTTACTTCTTGGATGAAGAGCCAAATATAGGATACATGCCTGCAGACACGATCAAAGATTCACGATGAATAATAATTAAAAAGACTTAATAAATGCATTTGTTACTTAGTTGTTAATTATAGAGGACTCTATAATTCACCTATGGCTGGACTTGAGTCACCATTCACTGGACTTATATCACAGAGGTCAACAGGCTCCAAGACCTCATCAGCGACTGATTCACGCTGCAGAAATGACAGAAATGACCTTTTTGAATTAAAATAATACAGCCCAAAAAAATGTAGTTCTGATAAATAAATGCATTTATTCCACGTACAACTGAGAAAGATCATATGGTGCATTACCCGAGTTTTGAGAAAAGACAGGGCTCTAGATTCAACATATGGAGTTCTCGTCAGGGCCACTGTTAGTTCCTTGATGATGCCACACTTTTCTTTGGGAGAACTAAAGACAGTGTGAAAGACAGTGATATACTGAATAAAAGATGTGAATTATATTTATATCAACCAACCCTGCAAGTTCTGGAGACGCCATGTCCTGAATTTCATCCAGTGAATCAACCCAATCTAAAGGATCATACTTTGTCCACGGTTTGGTATTTGGCTCATTTTCTTCCTGTTGAAGTTTTTGAGGAATCTAAAAAAACAAAAACATTATTTGGCTTATTGTATTGAGTATAAACAATCATTTCTCTACTGACCTCATGAGGTTTTTGTATCTTTGGGGCTGGTGGCTGTTTGGTCTTTTCTGTCTCTGTTGTTGGTGGTGCAGTTGTTTTTGTTTTGTTTTTCTTTGCCGCAGCCCTGTTTGAGGACTTTGGGGCAGATTTTTTGTACATAGACATAGGTTTCTTGCCCGTGCCAAAGAATGCAGCCCCAACAAAGATTTTAGGCTTGGGTCTTAGACTGCTGAAAGTGATGGTGATGGCTTTCCTTGGTTCTGGGACTGCTGTGGCAGGTGGTGGTTTTGCATAGCTAACAGTCAAAAAAATATGGTTGAAAATAACTGCAATTGATAGTAGGTTAGATAGTTATTTTATGACTAGATGTGATGTGAAGACTAACCTGTTGTTAAGAGTAGACACCTTGACTGCAGTTGTTGATGTGGCATAACGTTTAATCCCATTCTTTATATTATTAGTCGACTCTGTGGACAGCTTATTGGTCTTATTACCTCCTTTAGCAGGCTTCTTGGTGATCTTTGCTGGCTTTTCAACTGTAGAGGTCGGTGAAGGAGGAAGAGGAGGAGGTGATGGCAGGGACTCCTTGACTTTCTTCCTCTCGAGTGGTGTGAGATAGACAGACTTCTGTTTGCCATAGAAAGAGCTCGAACCTAGTGTTGGTTTTAAAGGAGGGGCTTTGCGAGGAGATTTTGCTGGTGAACCTAAAGAGAATAAAGAAAGTTATTGATGTTATATACTGCAATACCATAAATTAACAACTACAAACCAATTACAGGACACTATACAACTGGTCCACTGGGCATTTTCCCTGTAGTACCTGGTATTCTTTGTGGTGAATTGTTATTGATAAGTTCAGCTGGTTGTTTCATCATGGGGGTCCTGGTGGTCTTCCTGGGGGACCTCCTTTTAACAGGGGACATCTCATCTCTCACCCCCTTCTTCACTGGATGACTAACAGTGAAACAACAGAGACAATAAACTCAAATTAAGAACTACAAAACCAATTGAACTGATATAGTGATAATGTGAGCATCAAAAACACGACTTACAAATTATGTTAATTCAAGACTTACTTGTCAGAATCCAGAGAGGAGAGCTTCCTCTTCCTTGTTATCGGCATCATTTTGACAAAACTACAAAAAATAGGAGATTAATGTGTTTTATACAAACCTAACAGTTATATATATGTGCGGTCTTCTTGTACTACAGAACTACTACAGTCAAAATAATATATTAGTGATAGCCTTGCTTGGCGGGATGTAAAACTTCCAGAAAACTAAACATTTTCAAGTATGTTATGTTCAATCCCTGATTCTGTATATTGAAACTTCTACATGGAAACACTGCTATAGGCTTTAGTAAAAAACACCAACGCCACAGACACACATTGTTTTATAATCCGACAAGCTAAAAAACGGGTGCTAGCATAACATCCAAAACTAGCTAACACCAACAATACATACCGCGCGTTTGACCAAACTTCGTAGTATTTAGACCACAAATTAGAAAAGTTTTAAACTACTGTTGAATAGATTAGACAGAGCATTAATCCTGCTCTGAACCCGCGTATCTTCTGTGTGTTTTGAAGAGCGCGCGCATGCAACAAAAAAACTGCGCGAAAGGAAACGGAAGTGACGTAAGTCTGTGGTTGATGCCTGGTGAATGTTTTTTTTTCCTAGTGTGTAAAACTTTTTTACAGATTATCTACATATAACTCCCTTCTGTGTTTTTGATTGTTTTTCTCTTTATCTAGTATTTTTCATTTCTGAATCACAACCACTAAAATACGCCTCCAGAGGGGCCCATTGCACCAATTGTTCGTTCATCGAGCAAAAGCTGCGTAGAAGAAGTCTTTTACTAAACATCTTCCTGGTTTAACGTGAGGAAAGTGACAGCACGAGCTTAACAAGTCGGCAGCTGTTTTTTGCATTTACGTTAGTCCATTATACGTTCAAAGTTGTTTTAGTTCCGTTATTATTTACTGATAAGCATTTCCCCATTCAGATAAGATGGTGTTTTACTTCACAAGTGCCGGTAAGTGAAGTAGTTAGCCAGGTGCCTAGCCTCATCGCAGGGTAGCCCTGCATAGTACCACTTTATAACGTTTTGTTGTCTTTATTTTCACAGTGGTGGAACCTCCCTACACTATATACATGGGGAAAGACAAATATGAGAGTGAGTATCTGAAAGAATGGATGTTGGAGCGTTTATGGCATGTTTGCAAAACTAGAAGAATCACTGCTCTGTGTTTTTGTCATTAGATGAGGATTTAATCAAATATGGGTGGCCTGAAGACATCTGGTAAGTTTAATCAATGTATAAGAAAACTAATAACAGTCAACACCATAGCGTCATACTAAACACAGGTCTGATTTTATTATGATTTTTGCTTGTAGGTTCCATGTAGACAAGTTGTCTTCTGCTCACGTTTATCTGAGACTCCCAAAGGTAATTCTTGCTATACGTCGACTACTAAGATGCGTTATTAAATACATATTTTTTCTATGTGGTTGCAAAAGGGTCAGTACATTAGATTTGTATGTATATTTTGAGCAAAGTTCCTATTTTGTATTTGACTTCCAGGGACAAACCATAAATGATATACCCCCTGAAGTACTAATAGACTGTGCACAGCTGGTGAAGAACAACAGCATTCAAGGTAAACTTTTGCTTAGATGTACTACTTTAAATGTAAATCTTTAAGTTGTATATTCTTGCATATATTTACTGTTTTTATTGTGGTTTGACACCAGGTTGCAAAATGAACAACATTAATGTAGTTTACACGCCATGGGCCAACCTAAAGAAGACTGGAGATATGGACGTGGGGCAGATTGGCTTTTTCAAACAAAAAGAGGTTTGTTGGTGGTTCTAAAAAATGTATCAGTCTCTGGCGCCTGCACTTTTTTCAATTTGCGCTGCTTTACTTTGCATTTCTTGTACAGGTAAAGCTTGTAGCTGTAGAAAAGAAAGTGAATGAGATTGTAAACCGTTTGGAGAAGACTAAAGTGGAGCATTTTCCGGATCTGGCGGCGGAGAAAGAGTCGAGAGACCAAGATGAGAGAAATGAGAAGAAGGCTCAATTACAGCAACAGAAGAAGAATGAGAAAGAGGAGCAGAAGAAGAAGAAAGAGCAGGAGGAACTCAGGTTAGCTTGTGTTATTAGTAAACGAGTGGTAGAGTTTATGAAGAGGATTATTGTGAGACACAAAAACTGATTAAAAAGCTTAGTTGAATAAACAATGTATTAAATTAAAAACAGATTTTTAATCAAATTTTCAACAATTTATCCACATTTTAACATGTTTTTTCAATGATTATGATGATTCACTTCAACAACCATTATGTTAAGAGTAAGTACTAACAGTTTTTAACATTTGCCAACACTTTGTAGAAATTACACCTCACTGATGAAGGATGAGAATATGAAAACAAATGAGGTAAGCATAAAAATGTAACTAAAAGAAATGCCTGAAATGTCCAATAAATGAATCAATCTTGTCTTGCAGGATGGCTATGATTCAGATGATTTCATGTGAACTTGATGAAAGACTTTCTGGTCAGACTCTATCCACGGTCAGATGGGGGCGCTCTTCTGCTGCCTTCACAGTGAGCTGCTGTGAGGGTGTATCTAAACCGAAGTCTTCACTTTTTGGAGCAAATTTGAGGCAATGAGGGACAGCACTGGGATTTTCTATTTGCTGATTGACTCATACTGCTTCCAACCAGACCTGCTAACTTCTACATTAAGAGATGACAAAGGGTTATTTTAAAGAACAATGCCGTGTTAGCTTTGATGCCGATGCTGAAGTATCCTCAAACTAATTGTACTTGTTTCTAGGCCTTCTGCATGTTCTGTTTTAGTTGATTCAGTCGACCCATTCATGCGTCACCAAACTCCACAGTGCAACTAACTGAGCCAGTTTCTCATGCCTACAAATAGGTATTACAAACAGCAGTGCTTTGTCTTTGTCTTGTTTCTACCAACAACAAACCCTTCACAAATAACCGCCAAACGGTAACGATCTATGTGAAAAAATATACATTTAATTTAACTCAACTGTTTGCCATTGGGATGAATTTACCATTAAAACACCCAAACCAGATGCAACATAAACATTCATATATTTTGTAGAAACACTAACAAGAATGAACAGGAATACTGCTGCAGTGAAGAAAAAGGCAACATAGTAAATTTAGTTTGTCTTTATTACAAATTAACATTATAAAGTAAGACGTGTTATAATCCAAGTATCTTCAAGTTCACACAGAAGGTTAGATCAGAAATGTTTGGTGGCCTCTGAGGCTGACAGAGTGAGAAGCTTTAGAGAACTGACAGCTGCAGTTTCTCTTTTCAGAAGTTTTAGTTGATTATATTTGGAGGGAGTCAGCCCACCGACGGCAGATGTGACCGTTCCCCCAAATCTTTCAAAGATTAAAACACAGAAATACTGCACCTGAAGCACTTTATGGTTCATCATGAGGTGAAAGATCAAAGTGGACCCAAGGTTTTCAGCTGGTTCAGTGGCTCGGAAAAGTCTGGAATTATTTGGTCTTTGCCCTTTCTATAGTTTTCAGAAAACAGTTTAAATCTTTAAATAAAATGGTTTATAAATCTACAAACCTATAGTTTCTATAAATTAGCTTTAACCAAAAGGTTAAAGGAACGAGTTGAGAAAAGCAGTAGAAAACTTAAGAGGAACAACCTCTGCTTCCAGCAGTGACAAAAAAGACTGGTAGAAAAACAGCCAAAAAGATACAAGGGTCTTTGAGCCCAGTTTCTGAGGCACAGGCCCCTCACACAGGGTCAGGTGTGGTAAGGTTTGAGAATATTAGACATTTTGCATTGTGTTATGCTCGTGTGAGCAGGTCCTGGGCCCATGTCTTGATAGCAGATGTCGTGTGTTGAAGCAGGAGCCACGTGGAGTTCGTGAAGGCCAGAGCATGGCCCTGAAGACATGATACAGACACCTCACCACTTAGGAAAAAAGAACAAACATAACATAATGTTTAGTGTATGTCTGTCAGATTTATAATACACAATCTTTAAAACAACAGATCTATGCAATATATTATCTGGGTCAGAAATGTAGCATGAAACACTGAACTCTAAACGGTCTTCTAGCTTTTGTCCTACTCTTCATAAAACATCACACCAACATTTACATTCAAGCGAGTGACAGACAGTAGTATTCTTGAAACATTCAACTGCTTAAATGTTAGTATTAAAAAAAAGGTAATTACAAATGCAGCTTGATCAAATCATAATGTATTGCATGTATAATGGGCGTATACTTCATTTACAGTTTATTTCAATCCTTCAAATGGACCAGGTGCCCTGTCCTTAAAGTCTTGAATGAAAAATTATACATGCAACTGTACTGACTTGCAGGACTCCCGTAGGTTGGTCCATGCTCGCTGTAGCAGTTCGTCAACGTATGCTAGAGCTGGGAGGATGTAGTTCTGATGGATAAAGATGAGCAGCTGTTTTAAATACTCCAGAGTCCTGAACACACTGTCAGGAGTGTTTGTATGCATCTGCACAGAGAAATAGAAACATTAGCTGCAATAAATACCAATTAAACTGGATACAATATACAGTACTGTGCAAATCTTTTAGACGGGTTCATTTAAGTCAATCCAACATAATATATTAACACATTTTTAGCTCCACAAACTACCTGGGATTACCATGAAAAGACAAAAATCTAAGCGTGGTGGTCGGTCAATATCTATACAGCTGGACTTGTAAAGTGTGGTCACATGATTTTGTAACCTGATGAAAATGAACTAAATGCATATTTCTGAAATCTATTAACAGCATGTTGCCCCGCCTCAAACATGTGTGCAGTAGAGTAGTATGTGCCAGTAATCATGTACCCATTCAATGACTAGCGGCGTCGTTTCTTTGACCCAGAGGATAAACCGAGTTGCGTTTTCTGAAATGTAGACTGCTGCTGCTTTGGCCTTTTCCAGACCTTGTTCTGTGAGTGGCCCCAGGACTCTCACACACTCGGAGTAATAATAAGGGGTGTTTTTCTCCAACCAGCTGCAAAGACAAATGAGAACAAACAAATCCAATGGTTTACTTGAATGAAGCGAGTCCGACTGAGAAGATTATTTGCATTAGGAGCAGATTAGTAAAATAATCATGGAAATAAAAAGGGTGTATAGACCACTTTTCACACCCAAGTGCCAAGTCTAAAAAGTGTCTTTCAAAGCACCAGTTTTGATCAGATGAAAGAGACTAAATTAGATTTTTACCAGGATTCAATTAAGTCACAATCAGGTTTAAGACAGGTCTATATCCTGGTATGTGCTGTGTGTGTATAGTTAAGTATTTGGTGGTCATATACCTGAAGCCATCTTTTGAGTAAACTGTGATTTTGCCCCAGGCCTGTTGAGATACAGCTGTGACGCCCGAGTTGCGCAGATACAAAGCAGTAGTGGAATCTGAAAGAAAAAAAAACAGTTTGAACAGTTTAGTCAAATAAATAATATTAACAGGCGTGTGGGACAAACCTGTAAAAGAGCCGTGTGATCTGATGTCATGTGTGATGAAACCAGCCACAAAGACGAACAGGACCATAAAGAGTTTAGTCCAGGGAAAACCACGGCCTTTCATCTTCACCTGTAGATTCTGGAGGCAAAAAAATGACAGATTATAAAATAACATACGTTTCAAGATTTGCACCAAAAAAAACAAAAAACCAATAACTACCCTGCTATGTATATGACAGATGGGAATTTGCCTCTTGAAGTCATTAATCCAAAAAATGATGAGGGGCTATAGCTTTTGATTACAGTAAGACTTTCTGGTTCAAAGGTACGTTTAAAGACAGTACCTCAAAAACAGTGGTATTCAGCTGATGTTTGAACCAATTTTTATTTAATAACTATTAATAATAATAATTCATCAATTTTATATAGCGCTTTTCACAACTACTCAAAGACGCTTTACATATTTTGAATTATTCATTCACTCCACAGTCACACCTGATGATGGTAAGCTACTTA
>JAVQKC010171031.1:0-18731 GCA_036025475.1 Philypnodon macrostomus
GAATTGTACTGTGTAATGACTCATTTTGAAGACATTTAAATGCACAGTTCACCTTTGTGCCTCACATGTCACTGATGGCAACACGGCAATACATTAGTTTCCCATGTCAATGTAAGGACAATAAACTAGACTTGCCTACTGCATTCTGCATTTATTAACTGTATAGTGAACTCTAACATCATTTGTGTAGTAGTTTGGTAGCTCATCTCTCGGTTATTGGCCCTCCACAACAGTCCCCGGTCCCAATGTGGCCCTCAGGAAAAAAGAATTGCCCACCCCTGCGGTAATGAATACACTGAAAGAGAAGGAAAACTATGACACAATATATTGTCATTATCTAGACAAATGCTGTGATAATATACATACATTTTTGGTCATATCACCTACCTCTATGTAAGCGTGTGTAATATTGTCAAAAAAATAACTCATCATCACTCCTCTGGTTTATTTTACAAGGATAGAAGGAATTCTGTCTTTTCCTGGACTCATACATCAATATGGCAGATGTTTCCTAGAGGATGCATCGCAGGGCCTTTCAAATGGATCCACAAACTACCTTAATTGCTGTTTGTTTTGTCTCCTCTTAGGCCCCCCTGCAGTCCCCCACAAGCATTGCGAGTCTTACGTCAAACATCTAAGGAGCATTTTCAAGAACAGGAACAAAAACGTCTTGCCGCTGCATATTTGGCGTGAGACACACAGGGAACTGTTGTATTGTTTCCACAGCTTTCATCCATTCACCATTTGATCTTCCACCATTCAAAATGAGCGTTTGAAATGTAGGCAGCAGAATAGTGGATCCAATTCTCTCACTATTATGACTGTTGGTGTTTTTCCATAGTGCCTGCATGGTGTAGGGCACTGTTACACTGTAAAATCTAATGGTACATTTACAGTACAGTTAATTGTGCCTGTTAAATAGTTAGGCTTATTTCAAATGTTTCCACTCAAAATTAATATCTCAATTAATAATAAAAATAAACTCAAAATGGATTTACAATTGCATTATTTGTTAACTCCACAGTCACATAGCTGCCCTAGAGCGGACTCATGGAGACGGCAGCCTCACTGCGCCTCTCTCACCGACACCAAGCACATTGATCTCAAAACATACACAAGGTAAGTGAAGTGTCTTGCCCAAAGACCCATAGTTGGAGCAGAATTCGAACTGCCAACCATAACTTTTAAGTAATCTTCTTTTGTTCTAGACCATGTTATTTAAGTTGTAAATTTTGTTATTATAAACAGAATAGCAATAACATAAGTAATAAGTCACAATAATAATTTAAAAAGCTAGTTGAATGAATGTTGGGTTTTACAGTGTAGGATATCAGACTCACCTAAGTGCTTCCCTTTCCTCTTGCTCTTTATTTTCTTTCCTCATTTCTGCAGCCTCTGCCTGGTCTGCATGTCTATCTGGCCCCCCACACATGCTCCGTGTCACGTCCTGTGCTGATCAACAGTTGTACCTTTGCTGGAGGCACTGCTGTAGATCAACTGTCTGTAAGTGTGGACTGATGAGGAGCTCCTTTTCAGCAACATCCATTCATCTCTTAAACTGGTCATGTTGTCTGTCTCCATGGCCTCCATCCATATCCAGACCCAAGTCTTAGACTGCTGAATTAAACTGGCTTCTGCAAAGTAAGGCTGCATTGCTTTTTCATTGGTTCAGATGTACAGAGGTTTTTGTGTTTTGCCACCTGGAAGCTCACCTAATATTCAGTTACCAGACATTTTTGCTGTCTGGTAACCAATAGAGCTGCCCTATAGAAATCAGGACCGGGATTGTCGAAAGCTACCCAAAGAATAAAAACAACAACAGAATTTTGCACTAGTTTGTGCAAAATTCAAACTGTTTTATCTCAGTCCAAAGTGAGCCATTGATGTAGATTACAACCATATCTGACGAGAACCCTAAGTTTGAGTGCATTCAATCATTCCATTCATGTCACTCAGAGAGCTCAATATCTTTCTGAAATTTAAAGTTTATTGCTAAATCTAGAGACATACCTAAGATAAACTGTCATCACTCATCTTCAAAGAGTACCTCATCCATAGCTGTCTTAAAAACTTGGCAAATGCTAAGCTCCGAGCTGCAAAGACTTGTCATAGACCTCGGAAAAGAACAAGCTCTAGCCTGACTCGCATTTCACACAGAGAAGAATTAATTAATGAATGTCAAAAGTGATATTGTTGACATAGATATCTAAGATTGAGAATGAGTTTTGTGCCCTATTCTCACCAAGCATCATTAAAAAGTCCCACAAACACCTTCAGTCTCACAAAAGTCCCACAAACACTTTTTCATCCATTTCGGATTCAATAGCAACTGCTCATGAACACACCAATATAAACTAAACCTCTCTAAACATGCAGTTTATTGTATTGAGGTAAGACGCTAAAAAAGGGTGTGTGGTTAGCCTATTGGGTTTACCCATACTCGTGCCGCCACATTTAGATGGTGGTAAGAACCCTGGAGAGACCCCACAGTTACACAATGGGAACATGCAGACTCCATTCATCAAGAGCAGTTTTACCCTGTTGTTAACTTTGGTAGAAGCAAATCAGAAAAAGAATTGATTGGATATAATTTTTTGACCATACACGCTGTCCTTTACCAACCTGACCAATATTTTTAATTATTAGTGAAAGGTCATATGTCACCTCGTAACTTCACACAGTTGATACAATCTGCCTGAGTGTGGTCCTATTTTATAATCACTTCTGCCCCTCTCCCTGTTTGTGGCAGTGGTGATTCATGTGATCGAGGAGAGTGTGGGAGGGGAAATGGTGAGGAAGTAGAGACAGGAAGTAGGGGGGAAAAGCTGGTCTATCAAACAGGCCTGATAAAGGACGGCCACAAGAAACGTCCCGGGACCATTTTCCACGATGTCGCACAGAAGCTCTGGCACCAACAACACATACACCATACATGGGGCTTGACATGAACTCTTCTGCCCACTGTAGCATATACTGCAGTTTGTCACTTACCAGCTACAATTGAAATGTTTAACTTTGTATTCATTTTGGAGACTAGCCCAGAAGCTTTGGGTCTTAGGCGGAGTAAACCCTGGACAGTGGCTTGTTAGTCACAGGTCTGACACAGAGACACAAACAGATAACTATTCACTGTCACATTCATCCATTAGGGGCAATTTAGATTGACCGATTTTCCTAAAGCATGCATGACTTTGGATCGTTTATAGATGTTTTTTTCTTTCTATATATACATTTAAGCATATAGCAACAGACATTTTACCCTATAAAGTCTATGGACAAAAATATTTGTATGAAATCCAACTGACCAGTGCCAGAATGGAAATCTTCCAGCATTTAGCAGGTTGGCTATAGTGTAAATGTCAAGCCTGGACCATATAGCATTATTTGACTTCATCCCACCTAATCCCACAAAAACAAGGGCCACACACATCGGACCCTTTGCCAAAAACTAGCCCCGTATCCTCGAGCCTTCTGTCAATCACCGGTTTTACGTTGATGGGCAGATCTGTCAGCATGTTCTTATCTCTCCATTCTAGCTGCACCTGCTTCATCAGGGCACCGAGCCAACTGCCATCCCCGGCCCGTGATTGGCTGGCGGGATGCTAACAGGACCACAGGGCATGTTGGCCAATAAACAAGATGAAAAGGCAGTGTACACAGACGTGAGGCCCCCATCTTTGTCTTAATCTGCAACACAGGACACATGAGCTGATCGGAGCCAGGCGTCTGATCTCCACATCAAATCTGCTCAAATACAGTTGTGCAAATGGATTTATCCCCTGACGTGTGGAAATGTATGGGGCCCCTGGTATTAAAACCAACATAAAGTGGATATTATTTGGTTCCCTAAAAACATAAAAACAAGGAATAACATTTGCAGCATATTCATTTTCTGTTAGGAGTCATGAAAAATCACTGCTGTTGACAATTTGGCATTTTGATTTTTCAAAGGGATTCTATTGATGGAGGAGAATGAGACGGGTCTGCTGCTGAGGTGGTGATAGAGACGAGTGAATTTGGTTCTGCTGCTGGTTCTGTACTGACTAGACTAGACGTAGGAGAGTGAGATGGTTCTGCTTATTTTTGACTTGTAGATCAGTCAACATGCTATTAGGCGATTAAACTGTTTTACTCAAATACGAGAAAGACAATTATGTTAAAATGTAATTA
Organism: Philypnodon macrostomus; assembly: GCA_036025475.1. NCBI lineage: Eukaryota > Metazoa > Chordata > Actinopteri > Gobiiformes > Eleotridae > Philypnodon > Philypnodon macrostomus. The sequence goes on from JAVQKC010171031.1 coordinate 4,171, forward strand.
CTTGCACACTGCAATGATTCCTTAATGAAGAAATGCTCTAAAAGCAGGTGTATGTAAATTTTTCATCATAGAAGGGATCCAGAGGGGGACTTTTATGGCTCCGGTCCAGCATATCCTGAAGTGTGTGTGATGTGAACATGTTTGTCCCAGACTCGGACTGGGAGGGGTCCTTGTTTTGCCTGCTCTCTTCCCTTTGGTTACGCTGTTGTTTCCCCCCACATCCCCATCCCGAACAACAACACATCCATTAGGAAGGCTGCTGCTGTGGTGGGCCCAGGAGGAAAATCAATGCTGCTAAATCCTTGCCTGTTTTCCTATGGCACGGTCATTAGGGAAATGGAGAGGCACTAACGACATCTTTAGGCCTGTTTGTCTGTTTTCTGGGCAACATCAGCTGATACAGATATTTTTTTTGTACCTCTCATTAACATAAACAGCTGCTTTTGGAGTGTATGGCAGATGGGGCTGAACTGTACCGATCCCCGAGCTGTTAGATTATAGATTTTTAATGTGTCTTTTGATAGATGACACGTTATAGAGGCTATTATGTGAGCCTGAGGGGGTTACAACTCAGAGTGTTTGAATATTAATAGGACATTTATATTGGCTTTTAATTGCTGAAAATTAACACTGTGTGAGATATTGTCTTGCTTTTGGAATTGATTATTAATTTTCTCTGTTTAGTCCAATAAACTGCCACATCATTGGTCAAAATATTGTTTACTGTAGATGCAAATGCATTCCCCTGAACATGGATTCTGGTAGCTAAAAAATGTGTTGGTGTGATTTGCAAACATGCATAGTGAAGAATATTAAACCTTCCGAAATTACACTTTACATTATATATATATATATATATATATATAATGTAAATATATATATATATATATATATATATATATATATATATACACACTTTAGAAGCCCACCACTGTCAGGACATCTTGTAGATTCGCCCCATCCCCCTTTAGCTGTTATGTGCAAAACACACAAAAACACACACACAAATTGGTATATCCTAGCCCTGTCTTGGCCCTTATCTTCATGGTCCAGGCAGTGTGTGTGTGTGTGTGTGTGTCTGTGTGTGTAAAGCAGAGGCTAGGTGTGAAGTACAGTCACTGAGGTTGCCTTTCAAGTGCTCCTCCCCGGTGTAACAGCTGTGCAGGGCGATCTGATCCGATTGTGTCTGTGTACGAGACATTCACAAGAAGGAAGAGCTGGAAATAGCTGTAACAATGAGATACGTGGCAAATTTAGTCAATTCTGCAATACATACTGAACCAACTACATGCAAATCAAGTACTGCAACAAGGATTTCAGTCAATCTAAGTTAGGTCTGGTGGAAATAAGTGTCTTCAATTTATGGCCTGTTGTTTTATATTGTTGAACAGCCTTTGATGAGGAAGCACAGGTCCAGCCACTATATCCTTATATGTTGAGCCCAGCATCTGTAGCTTTTACTTACTGTAATTTAACCTTAGCTGAACGTATGATGCAAAATCACATGCAGCTCCTTTCTTTACACATTGTGAAAGGGCTTGATAGCAAGAAGCCCAAATATTTGTCATATTTTGCATTCTACAATTATCTTGTTCAATAAATACCAAGTTACAGGAAATGTAAGAGAAAACATCAATCAGATTGGTGAAAATACACAATTGGGGTTTGCATTTAGTAACCGAGTTGTTTCAGCTGCTGTGCCTTTGATTATTCCAGGCCGTACATACATCCTTTATTTCTGACATGCAATTATGAATAAAAAAACAGCAATCTTCATTCTGTCTATTTAGCCCTATTCAGATCCACTTTAGTCTGAAAATGTATATGTTTTCAGATTAAAGTGGATCTAAATAGGGCTAAATAGACAGATCCACTTTAGTCCTATTCAGATCCACTTTAGTCTGAAAATGTATATGTTTTGTTTTATTGAATGTACTATCTCAGAGATCATGCCGTTATTGCAGTGTTATTGCGTGTTGATCTTGTTTCGTGCTGTCCTAGTTGTTGTGATTTTCTGATTTTGTAGCTTGTCACATAATGTTTACATCACTTCCTGCACACATCTTGTTATTTCAACACCACCAAAGCCCTGTTTACCGTTTGTTTGAGTCTCATTCTGCGTTTAAGTTTAGATTTTTTGGGGTTGTTTGCTCTTTGGCAGTCACAGCTCTGTCTTAGCTGTCACTTTTGTTGTTCTTGTTTGTGATTTTAGATCTCTTTGTCCGCTGTTTTCATTCTGGGATGCAGCTTGCTTGACGACTACTTCCTGTTTATCAACCTCATCCTGGTGTCGGGATCATCATTGACATCACCGGATTGTTTATGGTGTGGGAACCAAGGTAGGCTTTATTTACCAGAGGTGTGAAGCCACGGCCCGATCTTTGACCTCCATAAAATCTGTAGTATTTCATTGTGAGTCCAAAAAAAGTCTTGACTTTTGGCTATTATCATGAATTCACACTTTGTCAGCATCTTTAATCACAGAGCTCTCACACAATAACAGCATTCCTCTCTGTAGCCCATTTGAATGCTTTTGTTTATAAAAATTTCTACATTAAGTGCATTTTATGGGAATGTCCCAAAGCAACATACTTTCTCTGTCTGTCTCTGTATTTGGTGTCTGGAAAAGCTCATACAACTTCATTAGGCCATATAAACTATGTGTTTCAGTGCCTTGGTCAGCTATTACAGTGTTGAGATTGGCCGGCAACATTAGGTAACATTTTATTAATGCTTTAATAATGCCTCAGTTCTTTCTCTTATACATCAGTCATACAAGGAATGGAAATGACTGGAATAAAATGACCTCTTCCTCCATAGGATTTTATTGCTCACCTTTTCTAAGTTTAAACCCTTATATTTTGTTTATGTTTAAGCGACGTTACATCCTTCCATAAGGGTAATGACTGTGGCTATCCACTCCAATGTGTATGCATTTTAATGACAAAAATAGTGGTATTTTTCCATTCATTTAGACAAGGAGGCATCTGACATTGCGGTAGTATGGGTTTCTTTCGTAACCATTATCAATGTAGCTTTTTTATTCAGCACTTCAAATTGTAGCAAAGTTCAGATGCCTTGGGAATTTTTTTATTTGACCTTTATTTAAGTCCCACTGAGATTCAGAATCTCTTTTTCAGGGGAGTCCTGGCCCCAACGTTTTTAGTGTTGCTAAATTGAACATTTTATGAAGTTAGCTTTCCTTTTTCTCTCTGCAATCAATCTCCTTTCTGTGTCATGTTAAAAGAATTCATGTAGACCTCAATATTGAACTTTTTACATGATTTGCCAAACTGCCTCCCTTGGTTTGCATTGCTTTTTCACAAACACACAGCTTATCTACACTGCACAGGGGCAGGACCAGATAAACCTAATTGAGGACAGCCAAGATCCTGGCATAATACATGAGCAAGACATTGCAAATGTCAAAAATGACTACTGTTGAGTAGAAACATATTCCCAAATCTATTTTATCAAAGCAATATTGCCTCCCTAGATTATCTGTGTTCAACAAATCTAAATACCACTCGTGCGCCCTTTACTCAACACTACCCGTATCACCCATATTACGTTCCAGTATTATTGGATTTGGAGCATAACCACTTGAACAAGCCGTACATGTACGTATACGGTCAAAAACAATCATTTGGACCCACATGTTTTAAAGCTTTTTTTGGAGTCTCCTCTACAGGGGATGGAAAACAATACTTCTCCATTAAATGTCAATCAGAGGCATATTTCTGAGCTTCAGGAGGCGCGGGTCGTTATGATGCCAGAGAACATTGGTGCTGTGCTTTCCTCTGTATTGTTTACGATCTTTATAAAGGATCAGCACAGATTTTACTGGCCATTTGTGCAAACAGGCCAGGTTCACAAGGGCAGATAAAGTGGTTCTGGTGGTTAGTGTGCAGTGCTGGGGTGTAATGTTACTTGCAGGGCTATTAGAGCAGCACAATAGCATGGAGCTGCAGCAAATGAGTTATGGCCCAAAAGCTTTTAACTCTGCAGGTTGACGTGAATCAGCTGCTACTACTTCTCCCTGTACATAAACTATATAAAGTGCATTTACATACAGTAGCTATTATCCAGTGACCAAACACAAAAGGCAGTATAGGTTACAAAGTGAGCATCCTGCAGGTCAGCCTGTATATGCACATAACAGCCAGGGTAATGTTGTGACCAATTACTTTCAAATGGTGAAACCTTTATATTTGTATTCTGTGTACTTAAAGAGTAACTAAACCTTGAAGCAAAATGAACACCCTTTAGGTTAAACAGTGGATACTGCAGTTCAACTTTCCTATTGGTCAAAAATATGTCCTGGTACATGACTATGTCACAGGCCCTCAGGCTCTGATAGGCCCCAGTCTCATTTAGACACACACCTGTAGGGAATCAGGAGTTTGATCTGAGAGCATGGCTTAGACCATTCACCCCAAACCTTCGCCCAGCCCCTCTGACTCTACCTGACACTTTCCTTTTGTATAGAATTTTTCAGTTTGTGCTGTGGGTTTACTTTGGATCTGACCAAGGTGTTTAGTTCCACTTTAAATGGTCCTTTTCTCAGGTAAAAAAGTAGTCAGTTATAATTGGGTTCCAAGGGAAGTTAAAACAAGTGATTAGCAGACGTCATTGGCTTTTTCTCCTTTTGTCTATCTTCAGGCAAAACCTAAAACAATCACTTAAACATATATGGTTAGATTCCTGCCTCCCCAGTTGCCATTGTGTCCATGTGCAATACACTTCACACCAATCTCACCTCCAGTGATTGCTGACACGGGTAGTATGATTTTCAGTGTGAATAGTTACAGCAAAATAGTTTAAGGGCCCAGGAGGTGGAAAAGTGAAATATAATTCAATGCACTTTTATGGTGCTCCAAAATGAAATCACGAGAGTGACACACTGTGCAACATTCCCTTCATCGAGGGAGCACACGGGCAAAACATTTTCCAATGAAAGTGGATAGCCACATTTGTTGAATTGCTCTAACCACATTTTTGTTTATTTCTTGTGACTCAGGTTTCTCGTTTAGCTTTGCGTGCCAATATCACATCTTGTCTTACACCAGCTGATTAGCCTGATTAGTTTACAAAGAGCGGGAAGGGGCAACAACAATGCAGTAATGAGCGCGGGAGTGAAGAGTCTGAGGCTGAAGGAGGTGCCCTGTTAAACTGCTAAGTATGTAGACAATAGCTATACCTGGCTGTGCCCTGTCTGAGCCATATGACTGGCTGTTTGCGTGTGTGTTTAGACCACGCCTCCTTGTCTATCAAGCGAATCAGCTTCAAGAGTCGGTTGCTATAGTTACAAATGCACACAGATTTCCGATCACCTTTTACCTTCCCTCACATCCGCAACGCTTTCTCTCTCTTTAGTTCTGCTCGTTCGGCCCTACACCTCCGAAAGCCTGGGAGCGGAATTCTGGGAACATTTTTCCATGTGAAACGGCGAGGGTCAGTGCAGGGGTGTGACGCCACAGCATTGTTCCTACGGAGAGCAGAGGAACCGTGAGCCGCGAGGCCAATTCCTGTCCAAAAAAACAGCCACTTTCTCACACCGCTTTCCTTCCTCCGGCCAGGGCAGCTCAAAACAATCCCACACAGTTTCAACAAGAGCAGAGAAGATTGGAGTTAAAAGAGGAGGATGATTTTGTGCTTTGTTGAGTCTGTTTTGGTTCGATCGAAGATGTTTATGGACCACTGTGGCTGATGTGGCATTACTCACAACAGCTCTACTCTAAGCAATGCTAAATTAGTTTTGTAGTTGAATCAAAAGTCTGCAATTTAAACACATTAAAATGTGTTGTATGGCCTGCAATTATACTAGTTTCATTTCAACAATTAGAAATAAAGTCCATAATGTAAGAACTCAGAAAGAACCCACAAAATCAGAGGGAGAACATGTAGACTCCACTGGTTTGATTCCCAGCCTGGGCCAATTTGCTCTATGACATTCCCCTCACACTACTGCCTCAACAAATGGATCTTTTCAATTCATTGCTGAAAATATAATATTACTTAATAATTGAAATGTTAAAATGCTATTCCTTTATGCCTGGGAGTTGCAAGCAAACTATACTCTCTACAAATTCCTTGGCTTTTGGGCTCAGCCTGTTTGACTCGTGACCTGCCCTTTTTAAGCCAAACCAAACTGCAATCATATCTTAGACGCATCACCATAACCTCAAACTAAATGATGCGCCCCTATTTCTGTCATCAGCTAAGCTACAATTAGCTCTGACAGACTGACAAAAGTGATGCCCTTATTTTATCACCATAGCCATGTATAATTAGCCATTTCCTATGATTTAGCTTTGCAATTTGCTGCATTTTTCCACCAAGTTTCAGTGAAGTCTAGCCTCGTCTGGGTCAAAGAGATTCTTCGGTTGCAGCTCTCCTCAGGGTAAGCCTAATAAGTTCCAAATGTGTTTCCTTTGAGTGAGTTTTTGTATATATTGGGGGGGGGATATAACCATACGTGCAATGACTCAGAGAGGCCTGTCCTATTCGTTCCCTCTCATGACCCTTCCATTGTTGTATCCCGCACTTTTGGAAACCTCCTGCTTTATCATACATTCAATGTGGCCATAGTGCAGTCAGCCGTAGATGTACAATTTCCTGTGGAGTGATAGAGGAACAGGAAGAACGAACAAACCAAGACCTCCCTTTGAATGAGACAGGATGCTATTTTGGTGTTTGGATTCCTATAAATGCTATCATTGTGGTTTGTTTTTGATCATGCTCCTGTTTACTTAATCTTGTTTTATACTTTAATGTTATAAAAAATCCAAATGTACAAGCACTGGACCTATCTCACAATAGCAACAATCAAGACCAGCCATTATGCCATGGCTAGTGGTTGTGTGGAACAATAAAATATATTCTAATATATCTAAGTATATTGTTTTTTTGGTTTAGTCCCCGCCCGTGCACACGCTGTCAGGCCCTCCCGTGGACCCACCACCCGCGGGAGGTACCATGGTGCAATTTGGATCAAGTGGCGGTCGAAGGCAGGAGTTCCCTGCTTAGACTGCTGCCTCCGCGACCCGGTTTCGGACAAGCGGAAGAAGATGGATCGATGGCTGTATTGTTTTTATTGACTCTAATAGTAAAAACAAATAATTCATTGGTGTATCTTTTTCTTTCACATTTCCAGCTCAATGTTTGCAAGCCATGTAGCCAAAGAGCAGTTTAACCATTACTTCCGTATATGTGACGAAAGTTGCCAGTAAAATTTTTAGTTTTCCACAATAAATCCTTTATTAAGTCTTTTTCTCACTCATCATTCATAAACCACCTCAAATGCAATTAAAAAGAATACTGTTCCTTCAAACATGTTCTTCTGGTGCTGGATTTCCTACAAATGCACCCTTCAAGTTTTATTTGACTGTTTCATTGTGCCCCTGTTTACCTTTCGGGACATGTTTTTAATGTCTTCTTCCCTGTCCAAAATGGAAACTGAGAGGACAGGAGAAAATAGCCGGGGTCGCTCTCTAGAGTTTCCTGCCTGTTGTGAAGTTTGTCTGCGTGCGTGCCCTGTCCTCCATCCTCCTCGGGCTGCTCGTCCTCCCGGCCACGCCCACTGCCCCTCACACACACACACACCCGCCCAGTCTGAAGATGCATGCGTGTGTGCGTGGATGGGACGTCTGGGAAAGCCTGGGGGCAGCTGAAGGAGGAGATGAGCAACAGGCCTTGCGTGTGTGTGTGTGTGTGTTGTGTGTGTGATTGAGGAAGCACCTGTGACCGTCCTCCGCGACGTTGATCTGACCCCGCTCACATCAGGTGGCTTCCTGATGCTTCCTGGTGTGCGTCAGATGCTGCTCCCCGAGGTCTGCCCCATTGGTTGACACAAAGCTCCGCCCATTTCCTTTAGTGCTTGTTCATTGATCTTTTGAGGGCAGATGGTTCATTCTTACAACTTCCAAGATGGCACTTCACTTTTGAATTACTGGAATTAGCACTGTTACCATGAGTTCTTGGCTGCTCTGGCTTCCTTCAACCATTTCCAAGAATTTGCCAATTCAGTCTGTACTTTACATATGTATACTTTTACACCTGTCCATTCTTCAAAACACTATTCTCATTGACATTGATAAACTACAGGTGCTACACTTCTGCCTTGACCTTTGACCCACAACATTTTTACAACTTACATCACAGGAGACATTATCCCCTCTATTCACAACAATTTACAATGGCCTTGTCCTTTATTTATACTTTTTATATTTCAAATCTAGAAAGAATGCAATAATCTATGCAAATCCCCTGCCAAAGTATTACAACATTGAATATATCCATCATCAAACAAGTGGACTGTTCTGTTCCCTGTCTTCTTCACTCACATTATTGCACCTAGAGTTATTTCACAATCCCTTTTTGTCTTCATTCCTCTACGTCTAGCCATTATTTTCTGAGCCATAAATGCATCAGAGCGCTTTCTTCTAACACACAGTTTTCTAAACCTCCAGCAGACCAGGTTTTGAACTCTGTTTGTCTTAGCAGCGGGAGGCTTTTTCCTTGATCCCTTCAAAGGCAGCCTACTGTATTCTGTGATCGTAGCCCAGGTCGGAGCAGCTGGTTCTCTGCACACATCATTTGGAGAATGAAGCCGTGTTTTTGAGCCATGAAACAGATGACGGCCCCTCCCCCTTTAGAAAGTGCTGTTAGTAAAGAACCGCTTCACTTAATAATGTGATAAATTATTGATTGCTTTAATGAAATGGTCTCTGCTTGTAGCAGTACTTCATCAAGGACACCTAATGTTTTTCTCATTTTCTTTGGAAGTTCGACTTAATAGTATATATTGTTAAAATGGTTAACATTACTATCATTATACCCCCGCCCCCCCAACCACATTTTTAGTTTTGTTTTACTGTAAATAAAACCTGACCAGTTCAAAGCCATTATCATTTATTCATTAATTTAGTTATTTTTCTGCTAAAGGGTCATGAGTGACAAAAGCAACTATGGGTTATAGGCGGGGAATCACAATGAATAAACCCTAAACAATGGCCAGTATAGCTGACCCTTGGAGATATACCCAAACCAAAATTCACTCTGTCAGGGTGGACCTGGAGGACATGCAGACTCCACTCTCGGCTGCCATTGTGCGCTCGCTCTATATTATACAACATTCATTCTATTGTCACAATCTAAGAGGAATCCCCATATCCCTTCAATAAAATGGAACTAAAGGCATCACCTTTGACAACCCAAGGCTGTTGAATTACTCCTAGTACTATTCCATAAGACCACGGTGACTGTCCATCCGACTAAATAAATGGACCCACAGGACCGCTAACCTAAGTGCATTTATGAGCACCAATAATTGAATGTGGCTTAAAGGAAGTGATTGAATTACTTGCGTGTGACACAGCATGCCCTCCAGTCTAATGGTATGGTGCCAGTAAAGCATGCAACTGTGTGAATGGTCCTCAGTCACTTCACTTAAGGATGCCAATGGGATCCATATTTGGGCAGTGCTGAGCGCTTATCAATAGTCCTAAGTGGTTTGGTGGGTGTTGGCTAGTTAATGTATGGATTAAGTGATCAGTCAGTGTGAATACTGTTTCTGTTGCAACAATATAATTCACAAGACTTCATGTTATAACTGTCATTACTCTAAAAATAAAATAGTGTGTTTCCTTGTACTGGACATTTAAGTCATTTCTGCTTTTGTTAAATCTATGTATATTCAGTATATCAACCTAAGCCACATTTTAAAGCTTGATCAAATGCAGAGACCTACATTTTGGAGTGGACAATAAATACCCTCTGATGTTGCAAGGTCTTATCACATCTGGATTTTGTTGTTCCTACGCTCTGTTTATTCCCTCAAACCTTCACTCCCTCCACCTCCACTGGGGTTAGCCTTATCACTAAATCTAGTATCGAGTATCCACTTGAAAGTAGCCCTTGGATTTCTGCTGAAGTCAACAACAATCAAGACCCTTCCTCTTCTTCTAAACAGACTTGTTTGCCCCATTCTAGTCCTTGTTGTTTCTAGCAGGTGTTTACACCCCCCACCACTTGACCTACACCAACTTACACAAGTAACTGTTAAAGGTAACCCCTCCCCCTCTGCATTTAGCTAAAAATAACGAGCCTCATTGACTTGGGGTAATTTTGGAGCAATTTCCTTTTTAATGGCTAACGGTTTGATGCCAATTGTTTGGGTAAATGGCATTGCCCTGTGATTGCAACCCTCCCCCTTTAGCATATGAGGACATGTGATCGTTAAGAGCTTCATAAATGTCCAATAATTATGTATATGAACTAGGGCTGTTTTCGACAAAACTCATGTCCAGGCAGTATTGCAAAGGAAAGGACCTTGTGAGAATGAATGTAAAGTAAAGTAAAATTGATTTTAATAAATGCTGACGATAAAATTAATTTTTACCTAAAAATCTACTTAAAAAGTACTGCTGTTATCTTGAATAAAATAAAAAAAAAAACATTATCATGATAAAGTAGACCAGCTTTTTTGATGAAAAATGCAACTCATGGACAATGAAATTATAGTTGACTAAGACCTCACTGCTGTCAGCCCTAATATAAAGATTGTTTTATTGCAAACATTACTTGATAACAAACACATAAAACATGACAGGACAAATTGAGCATTGAACACAATTTTGGTTTGACCACAAAATGTTGGAATAAAGTGTTCAGAGTTTTGTATTAACTCATCTGTGTGGACGGTGCCTGAATTGAATTCCAATGACCTCACTTTTCCACTGTGAGAGTTCCCCCGGACCAACGATGGTATTTATCACAGAAGGCTTTAGATCTCCCATGACAATATTCAGTTTTTTACCCACAATTTCAATCTTTCACAAATACATTTTCCAGAACATTATCGGAAACACACATTTAGTCCTGAATACATAATCCTCACATCCCCAAAGCAGTAGATCGTAGCTGGTTTATTAAAAAACCACTATATTAGTCTATATCTCTGACCTTAATAAGTAAAACTATTGATAGACCACTATTTGTCGTCACTTCATGCCTTTTACACTTTTACATCTACAGCATCTTTATCCAGCGTCTCCACATTACAGAATGGTTTTAATGACACCATGACTTCAATTCCTGAGTGACGTGAGGTGGACTGGAGATAATTGAAGTTAGCCTTGCCCAGATGGTCTAGGAGAGGCCATGTGTTACTGCAGCGTATACTTTGACAGAGGGCTGTGTTTCTCTGGCCAATGTCACTGCCCTGCCTCGGGGGGAGTAATATCCATGAGAACTGAACCCCCAAATGAGAAAACCTACACAAAGAAATTCACACACCCAGTCTTGGCTTTGGTTATCAACAAGAGCTCTGTAAAAGATGTTGTATCGTATTCTAAATTGATGTTTATAAGGTACATTAAGAAATAAAAACTCTACAATGACATGTATATACAAAATACTCGTTATGACAGTTCAAGATTTGAGATATTTTCTATGAATGGTTGGCATGTCCTTTAGTTTGATGATGCCTTGCACACAGCTCCTAGCAATACTGACCATTCTCAACAGATAACATACAAACAAATCTACATATATAGAACCACTTTACATCCTATAGGCTCTAAAATGGTGTATATAATCAACACGTGCACGGAGAGCATGTCCATGTCCAAAATGTTTGTACACGTTTGATATAGGGCTGTTTGACTCAGGGATGTTTAGAGCTTAGAAAGAGAGCAGAAGATTGAATAAACTATTGAGACATGTTAGCCTTTTTGCATTACTGACTTTTATTTTATTGTAAATGCAACAAAATAAAGATGAACATAATATTGTTTTCCCCTATATCTACCAGGAACACCCCTTCCTAAGAATAACACTCCCTTCAGCTCAAAGACTATATCCAGATAAAGTCAGGATTAGGGTCCAGTGTGAACAGGGTTTTCTGAGAAGGTGTTTACACCAAACAGAAGCTGTTATTTTCCAGCCTGGTCCTCTCTGAGCCGCTGAAGTCACTGCTGTTGTCAGTGTAATCTTATTGACTGACAGCTTCATATTTACCCAGAACTCATAGTAGGTTTCAGCAGAAATGGCGGAAAAACCTGTGTCACGGTTTGTTTAACTGCATAATACAGCTTACTGTACACACAAATGGACAGGGACATATTCCAGAAACTAATGATGATTTTTATTTTTCAATCATTACAATGTTTCACGTCAGCATGAACATGTGTTTACATGTATGTGTGTGTAACAACATTTTTACATTTTTGCTCTTTTTCAAACAATGGTCTGTCACATTGCTTAAAATGGGTTCATATATTTATACCCCAAAAAGTAAAGTTTGTTAATAACATTTCCCATGGTGTAGTACTTAGAACTAGTGGGTGATGATTGATGTGTCAACTTTGTCTGTTCTCAAAAGCAGTTAATACTCCGTAATGTAACAATTGCTCAGGACTGATGGTTTTGTTCATGTTGTGGACTTCTTTTTTCATCTATCAGCCCTGAAGCTTTAACACATTCACAGCTTCTGCTCTGTCTTTAAAAGTAAGTCTAAAAGTAGTTTAACCTATCATCTAGATCATCTAGCACCTAAAATATATGGAAATATGGACACAGAAACATAAAAAAATGGCCAACATATATATATACCTCCTGTATATTTCCAGATTAGATAACTATTGCTCTTCATAGATCCTTCTTCACGCTTCACTCCAGCTGATTTCTTCTCTTTCATGCTACATTTAACCCCGCATCTGCTGTCCTGTTTGGACTTGCATGGCGTCTAATACAAGAATACGTCAACATTGTTTCTACCTGATTGGTCATTAATCATGATGGTGCACTTGTGTAGTCTCTTCAGTCTAGAGTGGTTTGGGACATTATCTCTTGTCCTGCGTGCGGGATCTTGTTTGGAGCAGTCTTGTTTAGTCAGTGATTTGGGACATCCTGACTTGACTGATGTGAAGGGAACACAGCCTGGGGTTTCTGAAGTCCAGGGTATATCGTCTCAGGAGAAACTCAATTAAGTGCAGTTCAAAGCACTCAAGCTATGGCTATTCATTTTGAGAACTGGCATTTGTTTGAATCAGTGAAGTTAACTGTATGATTTTAGAGATTATTGTTTAAGGGCATATATCTACAGTTACTAGATTTAAACAAAAAAGACCAGTCAATTCTTTATTGTTGCCCATTTAGAAGAACATTAACTTAATTGAAATTACAATTGCATTCACTGTAGGCCGTTCAACAGAAACATCTCCCTTCACTCAATGGGAGTGGCTTGCCATACATTGCTAAAGGCATACATAGATGTCTGGGTGTTTTTAGAAAGCATTCAATCTGGAATCATTGGAATGAATGTTTGCTGATGCTTGTAGTGTGTTTTTATTGAGAAATTATGGTAAATCTGTATTCAAATGAAATTATCTTGAGCATCTTGAGGGGGAGCTTTTTCAAGGGGGGATTTGCAGGAATGACACTTTTTGATATGGAAGGTTGTCTGGAAGAGATAACCCAGAAATAAACTGATCATTGTTCAAGGTACAAATTCACTCACAATATTCTGAAATAAATCTACTGTAAGCAGTACAGTAACTCCAACCAACTTCTATTCTATTTCGGTGTGGGGTTTGTGCATTGCAAAAATCCTGGACTATTTAAATGACAGTGTAAATATAGTGTGTGTGGCAGCAGAGGTTCATGTTTTATCCCATGGAGCTGCCTCTGGTCTGAATCAGCCCAAAGTCACAGCGATAAGTCCCTTCCTGTCTCTCTGGGTGTGCTTTCTGTAAAGGTATTTCGCACAGTAATGCCCATGACATGCTCCTCTAATCAGTGCCGGCCACTCCAACTCCGAACTGTACCCGGGCCAAAATGTCACGAACTAGCTTCTCAAACTTGTTTTTTTCATTGTGTTAAATCAGGGGGCAGCTTTTCAGACATTCCAATGGCTGCGAGAATGACAGGTCGCCTGGTGATTGTCTGGGTTTTGGAGAGGCCATAGAGCAACAGGGGAGGGGCCTTCCAAATGCATATATGTCATGAGATGGCTTATAATATTGAAGATAATTATATTTATTTCACATGACATTTAAGGTGAAGGGAGGTCAATAGCTCTACAACTGGGATTAATAGTCCTCTGTGGAACAAAAATATAAAAAATATTATATTTTATAAAAGGAATGGCTTCATGTGAATGCAGCCGCCTACAGATCTCAAGAGGGGTGGTATAAATATGGATTTTTATATTCTTATGTCTCATGGTAACACAAATTGTTTAAAGCTGCACTGATTTCTTTCTAGTAATTGCTGTGATTGGTCGATACATCCATTAACTAAGTAAAATCTATCAGGAATAATCTGAAAGGAGCTGAGATTTTTTTTTTCATTTCTTATCCAATTCCTACGGAGCCCGGGAGAGGACATAAAAGGGCATGGATAATTAAATAAATAATACGAGGCCTCGAGTTATTAATACGAGCGCACGAGTTTAATATGACGAGCGCACGACAATCAAAACACGAGCGTACGTGTTATAACACGTGGGAACGACAATCAAAACACGAGCGTACGTGTTATAACACGTGGGAACGACC
>JAVQKC010171063.1:0-22066 GCA_036025475.1 Philypnodon macrostomus
CAGTGTTCTGTTTCGAACTGATATCCAACAGATGTTCTTTTCATGAGGTGTCAGACATTCAATGTTTACGATGTCTCTTAGATAGCTTAAGGTTTACTTTTCAGCTATCTGAGGTGAAAATCTGGTCACTTGTGAATTTAAGTGTTTACGTTGTCACGTACTATCTGGCTGTAACTCCCAAGTGGCAACAAATCTTAGTGTTCTGATCTCCGAATGGAAGAGTGGTTCCAGATGAGCGAATCCAAAGCATGGGTACTGCGTGAGTCCATGAGTGTCCTCCTACAGAAGAGAGCTGCTTTGGGATCCAGAAGAGGACAGGCAATAATGCTCAGATAATTCCCAGCTAGATTTAACTGCTTAAAAGATACTTTAGTTTACCTTCAACTGTAGCCTCATACGCCCGGCTCCATTATAGTCGCACAAGAAACACAGTGAGATCATTCTTTATTTTTTAAAAGCTATGTCAAATCCACTAAAATCAGTATTAAGATGATGTCTTTTATATAAAACATTTCACAGTGGTGGTAAATAGCAAATAATAGTTTTATTGATGTAAAAATCCAGTGTGATTTGTGTGACCTCAGATGAACCCTGTGCTGATTTTCCCTCTCTGAATGTAGACTTGTATTGTACTCAGAGCTGACACCCACAATCTGTGAACCTATGGCCTAGATCCTCCAGGCTATAAAGTGTAGGAGTGGGACAGAAGCTGGAATAAAAGACTGGTTGATCACCAAGTAATGAAGAGCAGAGGGAGGTAGACTTTGTAAGGGGGTGAAGAAGATGTGGAGGACGACTATTTAACTCACTCACATATGGGCTCTGTTTGTAGACAAAATCTTAATGTGGAATAATTTGCCTCTTGCAAAAGTCTACAAATACTGGGACATGAATGGGATGTTACTTTGTTAAGCTCATATTCAATAGAAACACTATCATGTGTCAAATAACCACAGTCCAATAGGTTTTCTGTCTGTAGCCTTGAAAAAGGCTATTAAAAGATCCAGTATTTATGCCAGTTTATGGGCACTATTTGATGAGGCAACAATCACCAACATAAAGATTATTTTTAGTTTTGTGATTTTGAAACAGCACTAATACTTTGTTGATACTAAAGACTGTGTTCTTTTCCTTTTTAACCAGTGTCTTAAAATATAAAACATTGAATTTGGATTTACTGCTGTATTTGATGAACAGGAAACTATTGTGCAACTTTTCTCCATTGTGGCAAACATTTTCCCCATTCGGAATAACCGGGAGTCATGTTTTTTCATATTCATTGGCACTCCTTAAACTATCTAGAATATGAATGTTAACATCTCACTAAAGCAATACTTAGAAGGAGGTTATAGCTACTTTCTGTATTCTGTATCTCCTGGTTTAGAGTGCTTTCTGAGAATAAAGATAATGTGAAAAGAAAAGCAGCATTTCCAAATACTCCCACTTTGAGACTCCTGGAAGTCGACGGCTTCCCCCACTTCCTGTTATGTGAGGTTACTCCTGGTCAACTCTAAGTCTAGAGTATATTAAAAACACAAACACTAAAACTGTACTGCTAGCAACAACAAAACATTGAACTCAACAACAAGTGCTCACCAAGTCACACTTAAGCGAAGGCAGAAAAACATTCTGCAGTTCACCCTCTCCAAATGAACTTTAGTGAACCCGGGACCTCCCTCTCTCACTCAAAAACACACACGCTGCCCCAGGCCCCGCCCACTCCTCTCCTCCACAACTGTTTCCAAACAATGTCAGCCTTCGGAGGAGGAGGAATATCTGAATTTTGCAGTCTTTACAGATATACCTGGAATTCAGACTTCTGCGAAGGACATACTCGAGTAGACAACGACGCGAAGGACACATCGTTGACGGACCTTAGAAGAATGTTTCTTGGCAAATAGTGAAGGCGTCTTGTGGATTTTGCTTGTTCTTCCACAAGGGATCACTGAAGACGTTTTGGGTCACTTGTAGCAGAAGCGTTTGAAGAAGACTTACCAATTTCTTGATGTTTTCGTCCTTGGACAAAATTGAGGAAATGTGTTGCAAAAAGTGATGCGTCTCAGTGGCTCCCTTTTATTCCATATGTGATTGAAGAAGTGCAAGCAAAAGCTTTATCAGTCATGTATTTTTATCAGATTTTTTTGATATTCATTTTTGGTCAAAAACATTTTTTTTCTTATTGCGTATGATGTACATAAGTAATTACCCGAATATTGACTTTCTGGAATATGAAATAGCCAATAGCGTAGTTCTGGTGTGAGAATACCTAGTGAATTTTTATCTAACAAAGACAAAAGTTGGTAAAGCATGAGACTGGACAGCTCCATGGATTCGGACACTGAAGTGAGCTGGGAGTGGGACCTGGAACGTGGAAAGAAACAGGAATCGCAGCAGAGGGACTTGAAGTCAGAGAAAGTTCCGGCTGTAAGTCTCTACATATAGTACATTTAGTTTTGCCAAGTTTTGTGTGTAGAAGGACTCGCATGTCTACTTCACAGCTTAAAGCCAAACCTGGTCATGAGGACCCCTCCCTCTGGCCCCTGGGGCATGTGCTGACAGATGAGTGCTGTTAAACTGTCACACTGGGGGGTTGAAAATGTTTAGGTAAAACATGTAAATGAGACTTCAAAATGAACCTATAAGAAGTCTAAAAATGTTAAAAACTAATTCTTCCCCTAGTGATTATTATTAACAAATATTATAGATTAAATAGTGTTGCATATACATTGACAAAAGCTACTAGGTTTATGTAAAATGTATGATTCATGTGGACACCTTTGTGGACTACCAAGCTATTGCAGTTTCAGGATCATATATGAAATAATATTATGACTTCTTGATTTTCCTCTGGTGTACTGTGTTATGGCTAGTTTTTTTTACAATACAGAGGCCCTAATGAACCAATTGTGGATTATCATTGAACTGCTGTTTACCATGCACACAGTCCTGACGGTTAATGTTCCTGATAATATGCGCAAATCTAGTTAGTCAAGTAACAATACTTGTATTGTGCACAGCAACTGGATTCTTCTGGAAGGATTTGAAGGTTCACAATCTCTCTATCACATAGGGCCCCACTGTCAATGTTTCTTTCTTTCAGTTGTTCGGTGGTACCGACTGTTATCGGATGTTTTTGGTGATTGTGTGTCTGTGTTACTAATATAAACATGATATTGCTTGAATTGAAGTTTACCTCACAAGAGTCATTTTGTGTCTAACAAGTATTCTGCATGGATTCTTTTGCATTTGTGTGAACTGCGTCTAAATGTAAAATGCCTTTGACTGCACTGTGTGGGTGTATGTGTGTTATACTCCTTTTTGAACCTGTGCCGTTTCTCTGTGTTTTTGAAGGTCCTGAGTCCCACGTACAAACAGCGCAATGAAGACTTTAGGAAGCTTTTCAAACAGCTGCCAGACACTGAACGCCTCATCGTGGGTGAGGACAAAAAAATAAAAATAAAAAAATACATGCTTACTGCACATCCAAAGCCCCTGTAACATACTAGAGAGGCACTGATATATTGGGTCGGTACTGGTCGAGATTCATAAGGTTGACTGATATCGGTATATAGTCAATATACAGTAGATGGCCAATGTTATCCTGTGGTGCAAAAATATAGCTTCAGTTTGCTAATATTTAGAAACCAAACAAATAGAAATGTCTTCATATTCTCCTTTCCACAAAGTAAGCAGACGTCAGGCTCCGTGGCTAAAAAGCTACTCTGAACTCAAGACTTGCCACCATATATTTGAAAGCAGTTATTTCTATGTCAAATTCTTAGTTTTCCTTTAAATAAAAACACAGGAAACATGGCATTCTAGGGGTGGGACTAAATCTCAAAATAGAGATTTTTTGGGGATGTCGGTGGGTATCGGTATTGCAGGCTGCTGTGTCAGGAATTTATAATATTTAGTATATTTCACAAAAATAAAATCTGGCAGTACTTACATTTTTTGCCTTATTTTGAGAAAGTCGACTTATTTGTGAGATACATTTGAAGTATTGAAATGTTAAATTAACTGTATTTCATGAAAAAAATCAGTTCATTGGAATAAATTTTAAATACTGTATTTATTCCTTTAAAAAACAATTATCTATCTATCTATCTATCTATCTATCTATCTATCTATCTATCTATCTATCTATCTATATCTCATAGGTTATTATGTGCAATATATCGAGTATCACCATATTGAGATATTATCGATATTGTGAGCCATGTATGGTGTATAGTTTTGAATTGTGAGTTACCTTGAGGTTCCCAGCTTTATAGCATACCATAATATATCTTTTTTTAATTATTATTATTTATTTATGTTTTTTCTTTTTTACAAAATACTGGTATCAGAATCAACATCAGCCAAACTGATCATTGAAATATCGGTATTACCATCGGCCTAGTATTTTCATTGTGGAGCGTTCTTATGCTGACGCAGTTATGGTCCATTTGTTATGTTTTGACTTTTAATGTTTTGTTCTCAGACTATTCCTGTGCCCTTCAGCGGGACATCCTCCTACAGGGACGCCTCTACCTCTCCGAAAACTGGATTTGTTTCTATAGCAACATTTTTGGATGGGAAACATTGGTAAAAGAAAACACTTTTGTGTGCCAATGCTAGACAATAATCATGTTCATAACTTAATGCCACATATGCTTTTGACTCCAGCTGATGGTCCGACTAAAGGACATCTGCGCCATGACTAAAGAGAAGACGGCCCGCCTCATCCCTAACGCCATCCAGCTGTGCACTGACAATGACAAGGTTAGACCATCACTAGTCACAATGAGTCACAATTATAATAAACAAGTGAGTATATGAGGACTCACAGGAATATACCAGGACCAAGCTAGGTCTAAACCAAGAGTAAATAAGTACTAAACTAAGCAAAATCTGAAATACACCAAGACTAAGCCAGCGCTAAACCCAGATAAAATCTAGTCAGCTGCATCTAACTCTTCCTATTCTATACAAAGATGTTAGTCTGGTCTCTCGATGATAGCATTCGATTTCAAAGATGGCGTTTACCAATGTATAGTGAACCGATCAGAAACACCAGACATGACATAGAAAGTCACGTTAGCAAAGTTTCTCTATGACACGGGACCAGACTGCACTTTTGAGAAAAAAGAAAAGAACACAAACTAGACCATGATTATACCAGGACAAAACCGGGACTGGTTTAAACTTTTCTGTAGTGGTTGAGAAGCACCGACCTAAATATTAATTGTATACATTTGCTGCAGCTCCCTTTATAAACACCAAGACTTTCCTGTTTTCATTTTGGCAGCACTTTTTCACCTCCTTCAGGGCCCGGGATCGGACGTACGTGATGATGTTCAGATTGTGGCAAAATGCTCTTCTAGAAAAGGTAGGTGGTCTTTACATTGATCCCATAGTTATTTTTAACAAAAGAAAAATTGAAAAAAATTTTTGTGTGTGTGTTGTCTCTCTAATTGTGTTCCTCAGCCTTTATGTCCAAAAGAGCTGTGGCACTTTGTCCACCAGTGTTACGGTAATGAGCTGGGCCTGACTAGTGATGATGAGGACTATGTGCCTCCAGACGAAGACTTCAACACTATGGGGTGAGTGCTGAATACGACTAGGACATCGCCATTTAAGCTTTTGGCATTTTTTATTTTTTGTTCGCTTTTAATAACTTCTACACGATTCTCTGTATATAAACCTTACTTGATTTACAAATTGTTGTGTCAATAGAAATGTTGTTACATGAGCCAATATTGACATTGTGACTCAAGTTGTAGTTTGTTAGCTGCTTGTTTACCATGAGCAACTGGAGCAAGAGCCTTTAGCCTCCACAACATTCACAAAAACACAATGAAAACATTAAAGTATACATATCTAAATACATTGTCATGGTCAGCTTGTTGCATTTATCTAAGCTGCGACATGTCAAATTATCTCTACCCATTCACGAGCAGCACACAGTCAGTTGTGATAGTGAGCAATATTATTACTATAGGCAGACCTCCCTTTAAAAATTGTAAGCCAGAAATAGGAGCTACAAGATATAAAAGGTGATTAGCCTATTTTCATTTACAGTAGGTCCCCCCATTATTTAGTTGCTTAGTTATTAGCAAAAGCACTTTATTTTACAGTTGCTCTGGACGTACATTGCAAACTTTTTTTTCCTGAAATCCTGAGCTAATTATTGTATAATGAGAAACAGTTATAGTTTTCCCAAGATAATACATTTGAAATAACTGGGGAATCCCCAGTGTCTTTGGCAGTCATATCACCCTCACCTCCATGGCCACACATGAGCTTAGCCCCGTGCAGGCAGCGTGCAACAAACCTGTAACCTTGACCTACAGCTGCTGTCCATCTCCCTGGTGCAGGTACTGTGAGGAGCTCCCCGTGGAGGAGAACCTGGAGCAGAACAATGATAACATCACCACTCCAGCTAAAAACACCGACAACAAGAACACGGAGATCAAGCCTGAAGTCAGCCCCATTTTACCACATCAGCTCTTCTCCAGCAGTGTCCAACCAGACCTGCCCAGCAACGAGTCCCCACTGCCTGTACGTAACACACACAGTGGACATGGTGGATGGTTCAACAATGTCTTTATCTATAATCATAAACACAGAGGCCAAGTGGACTGCTGTCTTTATTTGGTGGTATTTTCACTATATATACTGTATAAGTCACGTGAGTTACATTTACATATACAAGTTACTTGAGCTAACACGTGGAGATTTACCATCGTTAATCCATTTTAAACACACATTTTAATATTAATATTCTTTCTGTCATGTGGCGTTACTCAGGGTCCCTATATTTATTACATAGACACTATGTGATACAGTCTCTTAAACTCTAACTGAATACTTACTTAAGCTGGAGTTGGGAGGTTTTCTAAAAAAGACATTGTTTGAAAAATATACCAAGAGTTTTACTTTACTTTCCTCCCCTGGCCTCTACAGCAACATCAAATCAGAGTTTGTGGGTAGAGGTCAGGGCAGGTATTAAAGTAAAATAATAATTATGCCAGATTACCTGCTTTACATCATAGAATTTTTTTTAGTGTAGCGTTAATGTTTTTGCTCTTCCTGTTTTAGCAGTATTACGCTCCCCCAGTGGACGACTTATCCAGCGCTGTCCCAGACACCGACCTGATGGCCCTGTCTCTTCCTGATAACCGCAGCCTCCAGCCTCACGCACCACCCGCTCCCTCCCCATCACTGGACCTGAACGACAATGAGGACCTGCCCACGGAGCTCAGCGACTCCTCTGAGACACACGATGAAGGTCAACATCATATAATAAAATATATTTCTATCATAAGGTTGTCTGACTCAAAATTTGAGTGGAGTCTGCACATCCTCCTTGTGTAACCGTGTGTTCTCACCAGATACCCTGGGTGTCTTTCTCCCACCACCCAAATGTGTTAGGAGAATTGGTGAATCTGAATTGCCCCTAGTGAATGATTCTGAGTGGTCATATCCATCAGCCTTGTTGTCGCTAACTGGCCATTGTCCAGGGTGTACCCCTCCTAAGGCCCAGAGTTGCTGGCATAAGCTCCAGTTAATCCCAGGACATTAGGGGAATAAGTGATGAAGCTGAAGGAATATTTACATATATTTATGTTCCAACTTCTGTTCTTTTTATTCTAACCTTTATCAGAAATATGTAAAAAAAAAGTTGTATGCTAGAAAAGTATCTTCAAGGTTACAAAAAGTGCATTTTTCTGTACAGGGGAGGTGCAGCCTTTTCACGAGGATCTGACTGGAAAGCACTACATCAACAGTATCTACAGACTGGGAGTGGACAAGATGTACGACCTGCTCTTCTCTGAGTCCGAGTTCATGAGGGACTTCTTGGAGCGCAGGAGGTTCTCAGGTACAAAACCTGACTAAACATGATGATAAACATGCCATTTACAAACTGAATGGACCATTTTAAGTACTTAAAGTGTAACTAAACACTACAATGACTGTGGATAAACTGTACAAATGGGGCTTCAATAGTGCTGTCTATTAGGTCTAGTCACTATAAAATGTTGTTTGTGTTTAGTTTATGACAAACACTGAAATGGCACATCAATAAAGAGACTTTGCGAGAAAAGGAGTAAAAAAAAAAACTTGATTTATCTTTTGAGATGGCTAATTATTTTGTAGCACTTAGCTTTACAACACAATATAAATAAGGTAAACGTGTGGTAATAAACATGTAGGTACCACTAACCCTTGACCCTTCCTCTAACCATGGCTTATTCATTATAACTGCCTTATTCTATATTGTCATTATATTACAAGGGCAATTTAATAACAAAAACCAACCACAATTATGTACCCGTTTATCACCACACTGTCTTTTATCATGCTGTAAAGAAAGTTACTTCAATGTGCAGTTTGGTCTATGTGTTGCAAAGTTACGCACCTGTGAAAAGCTTAGTAGACTCTTATAGTAAAGAGAGATAAGAGAAATCCAAAACCAGGTGCACATTTTAGTTTGAACTCCCTGACATGTAGTTTTTCTGCCTACGTCCCCTGCTAATTCTACTCTGTACAGTATGACCTATGTTAGTACTATATGTTGAGACAATAGGCTCCAATCCAAAGTCATAAAACATCATCAGTTGTGTGCGTCTTTTGCAGATGTGGTGCACCGACCGTGGAGAAGGGACCAGGACGGAAACAAAACCAGAGAGCTGATGTACTCCATTGCACTGAACAACCCTCTGGCTCCAAAGACAGCCACAGTCACAGAGACACAGGTTATTGTCTATGGAAACTCAGGACATTCAAATTATATCATGTAGCCGTCAGTTGGAAGAAAGCAAAATTACTGGTTCGTCCTCCACTTATGCAGAGATATCCTTTGTTACACCCAGCCTTGCATACTCATATTATTAATATTACATTTACTTTCAATAAAATGGCTACATTATACACTGGCCACTTTATTAGGTAGACTTTCGCACAAACCAATGATCTGCAGACCTTGCTGTAACAAATGGCTATCTGAGCTAATGTTACCTTTACATTATCTCAAACCAGTCTTACAGCTGGCATCAACAAGGTACCCCCCAGAACTGTCGCTCACTAGATATTGCATCTTTTTAAGCCATTCTCTCTAAACTGTAGACAATATTGTATGTGAAAATCCACCTCGCACCAAAAAACACTAGCCATGTTCACTTCAGACACATTAGGACTTTAAAGGGTCGATGTAGGCTAATCAGCTATGTGGTAGCTCATGATCATTGCGCAAATTTTCAGTTTAAAAAAAAATATATATATATATATATATAAAAACACAATACATTAAAACCTTTGCCTGTTTATAACTTTCAGATCATTTTTGATTGCAAACATTGCCGCTGTGATCGTGAGTTCCCACATAGCTGATTAAAAAATAAAAGATTGTTGGAAGCTAAACTAAACTTTTTGAAAAGTCTATGGCAAAAATGAATGGTAAATACTTCTGGAACCAGAGGGTAGCGGGCACTATTGTGCTCTATATAGGTCCACCTAATAAAATGGCCACTTCAGTCACACCTCTTCTCTTCATTCTGATGCTTGAACTTTAGCAGGGCATTATATGTGCACATTCACTTCAAATCAATTCAACTGACTTGATTCAATGTAATTGGATGATAAGTCATGCATGATATGTGCTGAATAAAATCTTTCATTGTCTTAATTAAGCAGATCAGTCCAACTAGAAATTATGTGTTTTCATAAGCCAATGAAAAAAGAATCATAATCTCGTTTTTTTCAGTGTGGGAAAATTAATCAATATCAACCAGGATTACATTGTTAAATATTGCAATATGTACAACATTTTGATGCCGGTTCAAATAGTGCCTTTATATACTAGTTAAAATAGCTTTTATATACTAGTTAAAATAGCTTAAAAATCTAAACTTTGCAAAAAGGCAGCCAAAGTAGGACTAAATTAAGGAAATCATGACTACATTTTGATTTACAAGTAAACCTATTTAGTCTCACATTTTCCTTCATGGCTCTAATAGGAAAAGGATCTATGACAGAATAAAGGCCATGACGTTATTGTGATATATTTAGATTTTTTTGGATTTGAGCAAGGTAGGTCTACCTAATAAAGTGGCCAGTAAGTGTACATTAACCATATCCTTGTATGTTCAGACCCTGTACAAAGCCAGCCAGGAGAACGAGTGCTACATCATTGACGCGGAGGTGATCGCCCACGACGTCCCCTACCACGACTACTTCTACACCCTCAACCGTTACGTCCTCACCAGAGTGGCCAAGAACAAGTGTCGGCTAAGGTCAGTCCGTACAAGACAGTGGGCTGCATGTTTTTGGCCCGACTTGCTGGTTTCCAGGAAGAATACAAATTAACATGTTTTAACGAAATGATGTGCTCCTGTAGGAATGTATGATGTAATTCAGTTTTCCTCGGGACAACTCGTGGTGGTGAAAAAAGTCAAATATTTGTTTTATAGCACATTAAGTTCAAAGACAATATTGAAGTGCTTTCTCTAAACATGTTCAAAGGTAAACAAACATAAAGTTGGTGCATCATATTCTCAACAAGTACACACAAAGTACTCACTGTCAGTACTTCAGTGAAAGCACAGATCCTTCTGCTCAAATATTACTCTAAAGACTGGAGTTCAAAGTACTCAGTGTATTTCAAAGTGCAGTCAAGAATAACTGTGTGACATTTCCTCTACAGTGAACTTGCAGACTGACATTTTTTACAATGCTTGACTGTAGGCAAGACACTCTTTAGTCTCATCAGACCAGTTCCAGTAATCCATGTCTGCTTGTCTTCAGCAAACTGTTTACTTTCTTGTGAGTGTGTGGCAGAAACCATGTGAGGAGTACAAAAGTGTGTCTTGGCTACAGTCAAGCATGGTGGCGGGAGCCTGCTGGTTGGGGGCTGCATGAGGGCCGTCGGTGTACCGGCACTGGGAAGCTAAAGATCTTTGATGGAATGCCAATATGAACTGTGACATACTGAAGCAGAGTATGATCCCCTCACTCCATAAACTGGGCAGTGGTGCAGTATTCCAACATGATAAAGACCCCAAACACACCTCTAAGACAATCACTGCCTTCCTAAAGTAATGGGTAAATTTATTGGACTGACCAAGCATGTCTCCAGACCTAAACCTTATTGAGAATCTCTGGGGCATCCTCAAACAGAAGGTGGAGGAGCCTGTCCTAGTCTCAGCACTGCCGCTTCAGCAGTGTCTGCTCCCCCTCCCTCTCCTGTTCCCTCCCACACACAGTCTTGCACCATCATTGGCTGGGCTCTCTCTGTCTTTCTCGCTCTGTGATTAGCCTTCCTTGTTCATCTCGCATCTCATTGGTAGGGTGTGGAAAGTGGGCGGGAGCGGGGCTCACTTGGGCTAAAGTGCACCCGTTGGCTTGAGCAGACTTGTGCAGGCTGCAGCTCACCTACACATGAATACACAACTGACTATATCATTCTGAAGCTGGTGGAGCTCTGTCTCTGTGGATCTGGCTCTTGAAAAGAAAAGGATTGTTTTTTGTAGAGGGTCATTAAGGTCTTTGAGGGATTTCTGCATTACACTGGTATTAATGGATTGTCAGACCCATGGTGCAGGTTACTGAGTGTAGTTTATGTGATTCCTGGAAGCAGGCTTTGTTTAAATGCTTTTGCAGCCATTAGTTTTTATGTCTGAATCAGATAAAATGGTAGTTTAGTTTTAGATTATCCGTTATAATGCAGGTGTACTGTAGCATATAGCTTACTGTAGTAATTCATGTGCATACAGTGGTTCTCCATCTGTGGTATTAGCGTTCCTGCTCTGGTGTCAACAAATGCATAGTGATGGTTTAGGGGAATACATTTGTCACACATGTGTTACTCAAATTTAGACAATTTTAATACATTTTAATGTTTTTTCTTCAAAGATCACACACACAGCTACACACTCTCAGTGGCGTTTTGTAAGCTATAAGTATGTCATTCTGAAGCTATAAACTATATTTGTATCCAACTTGTGAAGCACTCTTAACACAAAATCACTGTATAGTAGACTCAAGTAGAGCATAATGCATGTGAACACACAGTATGTGTTGGTAATCTGTGCATGGATATACATTTTGTTCAGGCCATAGTATATTACATTGGGTGGCTCAAATAACGCATGCTAGCACTTTAGGTCTAGCAACGCCCCTGAGTGGAACTAAAATCATTCATGCATGAGGAATGTTACTTCAAAGTGATTTTTACTTCATTCTACAACTGCAGTTACTACACAATGCAGTTTTATGGTATTTATTTTGGCCCAGATTATGGTCCCCTTGAAGACATTCAGCTCACGGTTCACGGTGCATGTATCTATCCACAGGGTGTCCACAGAGCTGCGCTACAGGAAGCAGCCGTGGGGCCTGGTGAAGAGCTTCCTTGAGAGAAACTTTTGGAGCGGCCTGGACGAGTACTACAGACACTTAGGTAACCACTACACTTTACTTTGGCCTTGTTGTAGTCCTCAATTAGACTTAAGATTAGATTTTGAAGCAGAAAACTGGAAATACTGATATCACAATATTCATTATCGTTATCGAATTAGCAACACATAAATAAAAGTAGTGTATACAAGTTAAATAAATCACAACGGGGCACAAAATCATGTCAGAGTCAAAAGTCTATCACTCAAAATCAAGTCAACTAGGGTCAACTAGGGTCCTCCAAAATGGGTTTCCATACAGTAACATTATGTGGGCGGCCAGACACTACATATCTTGTTTTATTTTTCACGAGTGGTGAGTCGAATTTCTACAATTTCAAAATGCACTGTTTTGTAACATCTCATAAAAACCATGGTGTACTAAAGCAGCCTGTACTGAAGTTCTACTTTCTATGTAGAACTGGAGTTAAATAAGCTGGAGGTCTTGCTGCTGGACTCCCCCAAAACCAAAGGAACCATGAGAGGCACCAGTCGCAGGAGGAGGCGCACCTTCTCACACCACCTCAGGCCCTCGGGGAGCATGGACGAGGCCCTGAGCGCAGTCACTACTCCAGATGAGGAAGAGGAGGAGCTTCATCACATCAAACACGTGGCAGGTCTGATAGAAACTGATAACTAAGAATATAATCATAAGGAAGGTTGGGTGTATATATATTTTATTATTATTTTGACTTAATATTTCTCAAGTAGAGGTAAAAAGTGCAATCAAACAAACTACTCGTGTATGAGAAAAATACATTGTGAAAAAATTGTAGTGTAAGTAACTCCCATGTGTGTCTCTAGTTATGTAGTAAATAGTAAACACGCTTAACAGAAATATTACACAATGTATTTAAACATATATTTTTTTTTTCTATCAAGGAAAATTGGTTAACATTCTGATTTGTTCTGGTCTTTCTATCAATTGTGCAATCACATTAGCAATGACAGCAACACATACCAGGATGTCAGACGCTTACATGCATACAGATGGAAAAAAAGGTTTGATCATAACATCTGATGTATACAGATAAATAAAGTAAAAATATATGAAATGCTGTCTCACTAAAAATAAGTTAAATAAGAATTAAAATAGACAAGCCTCCAATTTCTAAATCTTGACCATTTCACAAGATACAGAATGATGTAAGTCAACGTACAGAATCATATTACTCCAGTAGAAGTAAAAGGTAGGGTGTGTAAAAAGTACTCAAGTAAATGTGTAACTGTAACATGTGAATACTGTAATCAGATAGTGTCTTCATGTTGTTCTGTAGGTTCCACACAGACCAGACACCTCTCGGACTCTTCAGGAGGCCTGGCCCTATACAGCTTCTCCAGACTCCTCCTTTTTATAAGTCTTGTGTAAGTCCATCATCGGCTTCTTCAAGCACTGTTAACAGCAGTATAGTATGAGTCTGGTTGGTAGTAAATTGAAATTCTTAAAGTTCACTCTAGTATACCTTTTCAAACCATGGTGTACCAGCCAAACCTATACTGTACTTTCTTTGTCATTTTGTTTACATTGTTTTATTTGATCTGATTTTGCCTGTCCCTTTTTTGAATGCATCCAATAGGATCTGTATAAGGTACTTTGCTAACCCATAGTTGTGGTTTTGTGTTCAGTTTTGTGATCAGCAAGGTCATTTACACGTTTTATTTTCTCTCACAGCTTAATATTGCTGGTATTTCTCAACTTGCTGCTGTTCTATAAACTGTGGATGCTGGAATACGCCACCAGTAGTCTCACTGCATCTCATGAACTCAGACCACACGTAAGGTAAGCATAACTTGAGAAGGTAAAGCAGATAGTCAGTGGTTCTCAAAATGTGGTAAGGGTACCACTGGTGGTACATAGGCTGTAGTGGTATTCTTTTGCAGTTAAAGTGCAGTGCAGTTTAGACACACGTTTATGTCCTGGTTTATGTCCCGGTTTAAGTCCCGGTTTAAGTCCCAGTTTAAGACCTGGTTTAAGTCCCAGTTTAAGACCTGGTTTAAGACCTGGTTTAAGACCTGGTTCAAGACCTGGTTTAAGACCTGGTTTAAGTCCTGGTTTAAGACCTGGTTTAAGACCTGGTTCAAGACCTGGTTTAAGTCCTGGTTTAAGTCCTGGTTTAAGTCCTGGTTTAAGTCCTGTTTAAGACCTGGTTTAAGTCCTGGTTTAAGTCCTGTTTAAGACCTGGTTTAAGTCCTGGTTTAAGACCTGGTTTAGGTCCTGGTTTAAGACCTGGTTTAAGTCCTGGTTTAAGTCCTGGTTTAAGTCCTGTTTAAGACCTGCTTTAAGTCCTGGTTTAAGTCCTGGTTTAAGTCCTGTTTAAGACCAGGTTTAAGACCTGGTTTAAGACCTGGTTTAAGTCCCAGTTTAAGACCTGGTTTAAGACCTGGTTTGTCCTGGTTTAAGACCTGGTTTAAATCCTGGTTTAAGTTCTGGTCCCTTTCCCATTCCCTAAATGAATGTAACCTATTCTATATCCAATATCCAGAGTTTACCACTGTATAGTAAACCAATGAGAAACACTAGACATGACCCTAAAAAGCCACACGCAGCCTGTTGTTAACAAGGAAGTCACGTTAGCAAAGTTTGTATATGACATGGCCTGTTTTGAAGATATTACAACATTTCTTTGAAAAATTCAATGTATTAAAACATAAAATGATATTTCAGTTAACTGGTGAAGTGTAGTTGAATTCTTTTTCCTTGGTAGGGATACTACTCAATAGTAACATATGTAAATAGTATCATATACTTTTTCAAAATGCCTCCTAATCCCACACTTACCTAATTCCAATAAATATGATCTTTTTAATTTACATGTTTTAATTCTTTTTTTCCCCAACAGCAAACCTCCTCAAACTCAACTGGAATGGGTGCAGCTCCTGGACTCTCAACAGCGCTACCACGACTCAGAGCTCCAAAAGTGGAAGGAAATCATCAAATCCTCCGTACTGCTGCTAGATGAGGTGAGACACACACCACTAAACCACTGCACTGAAACCACTCCGCTTACTCGATTATTTATTACCACACATGACAACTGTTGACCCGCAGTAAAAAATATATTGGCAATGGAGAGGCCTGGTGTAAACAGTGGGAGCTGGAGTTGTACTTTTATGGACTGAAAGGCAGTGGGGAGAGATGTGCTGCTTCCTCTGGCCCCATCAAAAGCCTGTCATTGGTGCTTTTCACTCCATTAATTGTGAACTCACCACAACAATGTTTGGATTGACTTAGAAACACACAGCCTCTGGGTCACACCAGGACACAGAACCACATGAATTAAACTGCTTTGGATACTGTTGTTACGAGATCAAATTTTACTGTAGATTTATTGATAGAAGACCATATTTTGAGTCAGTACCATTTGGAGACCTAAGTAAAAGTAATCCAACTTTGCCAAACATATATGGCAAATCAATATGGCAATCAAAATTGACAGTCTGGGCCCTGTTTATATGACGTAAAGTACAGCATCAGGTCAGGATTTTTCAAGCTGGAGGATTAGTCTATTGTACATGTTTTAGGTTGATGGGGAGGAGCTGGAGAAAACCCACCCAGACACAGGGAGAACCATGCAAACTCCAGGCAGTCGTGGCTGACCAGGCTAGGGCAGTGGGACTTTCTAACTCTCCCTATTTTATACAAAAATGTTGGTTACTTGTTGATTGCATTTAATCTCAAGGGTGGAGTTTCAGTTTACCGATGTATCGTAAACCGGTCAGAAACATCAGACATGACGCTAAAAAGCCACACATGGCCACACAGCTTGGAGAAGGACTAGGAAGTCATGTTACCACAGTTTGTGTATGACAGGGCCAAAAAAACACTCGGCACTGAGGCTCGTAATTAGCTCATGATTGGTCCGTCTGCAAAATGGATGACAAATGATTCACTATCGGCAAGGAACCAGACCCCACACAAAAAAAAAGAGTGGGGTCTGGTACCACTGCCCGGTTTGGGTATTGAATCCTCCTGGCTGTGCGGCAATAGCGCTTAACATTTTGCCACTGTGCTGCCAAAGATTACACATTAATAACATTAACTTTGAAATATGAAATTTCATTTCCTGTTTCTCCTTTGTCTCCCATGCAGCTCCGAGATTCCTTGGTGAACCTCCACAAAAACATCGGCATCAGGGACTACACCTCGGAATCTCAGAAGAAAAGCCACTATCACTGACCTATAGCCTCCATATACAGTATAGACTTCATGTGCAATACTCTCCTTCTAATCCTATGGAGGCTTTCCAACCAACTACCAACTCAAGTGACCTCTGGCAGTCCTGGACATTCCCTTGATTTCCTACCATTCTTCTACCCACCACCACATTCCGTGATTTTTATTTCCTCGTAGCATGCTTCCTAATATCACATGAATCACTTTGAGCGCTGTAAAAACAATTCTTTTTTCCACTTTTGGGAATCCGACAGCTGGTTTCGTGTCTACCTTTGAACTGGAAATGGCGCTATAAGAGAGACTTGCAGTGTTTCTACGTAAGAAGACAATTTGGCATCAGGGCTAACTCACTCTTACTGGGCATATGCAGCGAATCAGGGCTGGTACCTGAAAACTCGAATGCTTTACTCGTCATTTGTGTGAATTTATGTTAAGTTCAGACGCAGCTGGTTCTATAGCAAAGTTGGGCCATTTAAGGTTTGCGATTAGACGTTGCCAAGAGAAAAAAATATGAATTTTGTTTGCAGCCAACCGTTGACGTCATTCCACGGGTGGAATGTTTTACATCATTAAAGGGGCCCTCTTATGCTAAGCTAAAATGCAAAAATATAAAGTTGGATTTGTATTCCATTTCAATCACGCCTTTTTGAGAAATCCTGTATGCTGAGGCGCCAATCATGTCAGGAGCTGGTGATGAAACCCCACATTGCTATTGCAATAGTGAAGTGGGCGTGGCCAGCAGGGGGAAAGAGGACCTTAAAGGGATATGCACCTAATCTGATTTATAATGTGAAACGCTAATCCTAGAGGTTAACAAAATAAGACAATTTCAAAGCATAATAAATGGAGCCTTTAACTTATACTTATACCAAAAGATGAACGATTGTCTGAAAATGTGTTATGTATTTGAACTAGTTGGAAACAGCTGGCTTGTACCCAACTGTATGTTCTATTTAAGAGTCGTGTGTTACTAAATCACTGTATTTAGCTCCACGCAAGTTCTGTGCACTCAAAAGTAAGCGTGTTCACATTTATTCAACCCTTAGACAACTTTACACATAATCATTTGTATTGAATTTGTACTGCCTTGAGATGGCAATGAGTCTCAAAATGTATTTCCTCACCGTATGTCAACTGAGAGTGCAAAAAATAACTTGAACTAGATTTTAAAAATGGTTAGAAGGTTGCAATTGTAATGTCAAAAAGTGCAAATTGTGACCAAAAAGGAAATTAGAATCACAAATAATGGGGAGCACAGTCAGTATTTAGTGTTATTAACTGTGAAATTTCATACTTTTGCCATTTATGTTTCAGACTTAATATATTGGAACTTACACTAAATGGATAAATGTATTCAGCTACACCAGTCCAATATAGGCCCCTTATCTCCTGTGAAGGGCAATCTTAATATATCGTCATACCAAAACAATAATTGTATTCAAGTAAGAGTATTGTTCCTTCAATAAAAAAGGTGCATATCCAAACTATAGTAATAAAAGATGAGTATATATAATATTAAATGGGTATCAATAAAGACATATACATAAATAATTAATTGCACAACAACAAATTAAACCACAAGAAGCCCAAATTACCTTACAGAGAATGTGAAGGACTTTACTTGAGTATTGTTACTTCAAAATAATATTAAATCAAGTAGAAGTGAAAAGTATTAGCTCATGTGTCTGAATACTTTGTCCATGTCATATTGTCACCTTAAATATCAAATCAAACTATTTAAAATCCACCCACGTATTTTTACTTGTATACATAATATGGCACTATGATTTCCAATGAAAAAACCAAGCGCACAAATTCGACCAACGCAACCTCAAACCTGCATTACGGTGCTATTCTCATTATCCACTCCAACGCCAATGTGGCCAGATTTTTTGTTTCTTGGCTCTCCGCTGTATATTCAAATGCATGGCTGTCATATGAATGCTATCCCATAATATTAGCGGACTGATATTACGCATGGGTATTACTATTACTGTAAAGAACGCACATGTAGAGCCTAAATGTCCCCAAATCGTATGACGCAGGGCTGCACATTATAAAAAAGAATTTGATAGCAGTATTGCGATAGATATTTTTGCAATATTTTAACCAGACACCGTTTTTTTTACTTCTTTACTAGTTATAATTGCTTCAAAATGAAGACTAAACGAGGACTAAAACAAGGCCAAACTAGAAAGCACTCCGAGAGCGCTGACCTCCGCCAAGGCAGTTCATTTCCACGGATCACTCCCAAAATTGAATCAACTGGTCTTTTTGTCATTTCTGACCTTCCCTAAAAACTTCAACCAAAATCGGTGCTGTATTCTTGGAGTAAAGTTGCTAACAGATTCTTTAAAATAAAATAAAAAATCCTGGCTCCAGACGGTCATCGGGATCACTCCCACAATCTAATCCATCGTTTGTGTGATTCCTGACCTTCCCTGAAAATGTCATCCAAATCCGTTAACGGACATATAGATTTAGATTATTTTGCAATACGGATATTGCGATAAAAATTTTGCAATATATTGTGCAGCCCTAGTATGAAGCCAGCATAGATGATATAAAACTGTGGATTATGAATTATTAGCAATGACATAGTCCTTTCCATGACAATCCTTAAGTGTACTTCCTGTGTCTTGCCTTCATCAGCGTGTAGCCTTGTACGTGCATAAATATATTTGGATATGACCTATTTTGACCCTCATATATGATTCCAGAGTATTTATACAGATATGATAATAATAATGTACAGCATATTACTGATTTATGTGTAGAGTTCTAGTTGGTACCCCGGGACGCGCTGGTAGTGGACGCGGGACCAAACGCACTAAAAGTGAAAGTATTGCTCAAAGAGGCCTGCAGTGGAGAATGAATAAAGGAGGAAGAAATGTGTGTCGTCTGGTGTGAGTTTTATTTATGCATTTACAAATTCAGTGTACAAATACATATGTAGAATTTTTTGTTTTCAAGGTTAAATATTCACATCATGCCAGTGCTTTTTGAGTGACTGCCAGTGAAGTATTAGATTTGTACTATTTTCTAAAGCTTATTTGATAAGCCACTTTCTTATGTGATACATATTTTGACTGAGGATAATTATTGGGACCCAAGTCACCCAGATGTCCAGTCTGGTTTAGCACCAGCAGGATTATTGTCATATTTTTTTAGTGAAGTAATTTTTCTGTGTTTGTTATCTAGAAATTAAATTTTTAAATTAATTTTAATATTTCTTTGTTATTAATCTATTATTTAGTAGCCAATAATTCTACTCAAGTAAGAGCACTGTTACTTCAAAGTAATGTTACTCAAGTAAAAGTAAAAAGTACTCATTCACATAATTACTCAAGTAAGAGTATAAAAGTACTGCTGAAAAAACTACTCAAGTCCTGAGTAACTGTTTGAGCGTAATGTCAGATTATCTGTTTAATTTTGTGATAATTGGGGTTTTTTTGCCCAATTATCACAAAATTAAACAGATAATCTGAAAATAAATTAAAAATAAACAGATTGATATTTTCAAAAGATAAACTAAAAAATGAAATAATATTTTCAAACAACAAAGGCACAAGGAACAAAATTTCCACATCATCACATTTTTCACATAAAGCTGTTCTTACATGACACACAGAGGTGGTAAAAGTACTCTTACTCTAGATTTACAAGAGTTTACTCAAGTAAGAGTACAGTTACTTTAAAATATTATTACTCAAGTAAAAGTAAAAAGTATTGTGCCGTAAAGCTATTCTATGGAGTACAATGTATTTAAAAGTTTAATCATGTAAATGTAACTGAGTAAATGTAACTGAGTAAATGTAACTGATGCACCTCTGATCACAAGCGACTGTCATAACTCCAAATTCAATGGGAATCTTCATTTCCACTCCGGTTACATCATCACAGGCTACATTAAACAAAAGGTGTCCAGATATTACAACCCTAAAAATACACTGAGGGGTTAAGGCATAAATTATAGAATATTGCCAATTTATCACACATTGTTATAACCTGCAGTAACCAGTTAACTCCACATGGACATATTTAGGTCCGATTGAAGGCATTTTTAATCCCCATGTGGCCTTTGAGTGAAGAAGTTGGCCTATGTAACTGTCAAAATAATTGCTTTCATCAAATACAAGGTACAACAAACCCCCAACTAATCCAAATTTAGTAATAACAAGAAGAGATGGTTAAAAATGTAATGAAAAAAGAACACAGGAAAAACCATGAGAAAACACTCCTTATTTGACCTTTCATGTGACATTTGAGTTTTCACCAGCCTAACATGGACTGTGCGTAATGCAGTAGTCAACCACCAGATGACACACTTCGCTTTCCGTCAGCACTGTCTGAAGTCACCACGGAGTTTTCCAAGACTTTGGCTCCTGAAAGTTTGACATTATGTTTTGGTATTTTCGCGCATATGATATAACCGACTAGTTAGCATGCGTAAGCTAATTATGTGTAGATGTAGCTTGAGTTAGCAACCAACAAAACTTTGCACAATTATTTTAAAATGTTACAATAAATTCTAGTATTGGTTTTAAATTGTATATATTTGACGTATAATACCTACTATGGTATGGTTAGGCCGTCTTTAATACATTGGCTACTTTTCTTGATCATTGTGTTTGCTAATATTGTTGAGCTTTAAAATCATGTGACTGGTGTTTACTTTCTCCAAAGGTGGCAAGAGTGTGAGCTGAGAAGATTGTGACTGCCTCCACTGCACACAGCCCTCCTCCAAATCCAATACATGCAGCTGTCCCGACGCGCAGCGCAAAGAACCCACGCGTAACGAAGCAGAGGAATGGGGTCGAGGCGCAGCGGATCTTAACCCAAATTGTTGAGTTGGGATGTCTGTTCTGGAACCACCACCGGCCTCTTTTGGACTCATGTTCCCGTTCAAAGAGGAGCGAAGTAGGAATAAGGAGCGCCTGGAGGCCAGTCTCGCGGCGCTATGCGAGCTGGAACTGCTGAAACAGAGGCAGGAGAGCCGGGTACTCAGCGCGCTCTGCCTGGGGGACTCCACGGCACCGACAGGGCGCACGGCTTGGACGGCGCTACGTTGTGGCACGGACGCACGGGATGGAGACGACTACGGCCCAGGGATACAGACAGTAAGAGCAATGGCAAGGTCTCGGGTTTGTCCTGGTTTAGTCCTTTTAGTGTTCCACCCATAAAGTGGAGCTCAGTGGGTTTTGTCCTGGTTTAGTCTCTGGAGATTTTAATCACTTAATCCTGATTTAAATATCATTCAGATTTTAGATTAGACTTTAGATTAGTCTTGTTTAGTCCTGGTTTAGATCTTATTTAGACCGGTTTAGTCCTGGTTTAGATCTTATTTAGACCTGTTTAGTCCTGGTTTAGATCTTATTTAGACCTGTTTAGTCCTGGTTTAGATCTTATTTAGACCTGTTTAATCCTGGTTTAGATCTTATTAAGACCAGTTTAGTCA
>JAVQKC010171069.1:0-16751 GCA_036025475.1 Philypnodon macrostomus
CCGGCAATTCGTTTTTGAGTTATCGCGTTCACAGCTAGGATCTGCGGACGCGGACGCGGACGCGCACCGACGTGATTCCATAATATCGGCGACACGCTGTTTTCGCCGATATAATAACCCAAAGTCTTTGCTGGATCTTTTTCAACTGTTGCACACAGGTACATATCATGAAGACGCAGAACTAGATTGAGTTTGGTACATCTTCGATTAATGACAATTAAATAATTCACAAATTA
The DNA here is from genome assembly GCA_036025475.1 of Philypnodon macrostomus. Taxonomy (NCBI): domain Eukaryota; kingdom Metazoa; phylum Chordata; class Actinopteri; order Gobiiformes; family Eleotridae; genus Philypnodon; species Philypnodon macrostomus. The sequence goes on from JAVQKC010171069.1 coordinate 237, forward strand.
ATGTTTTGATGCACTTTTTATTGAGCCAATAGTAGTTTCCAGCAGCATTTCATTCGGGCCTATTCTAAAATACTGCACAGGAGCTCCACATTACCTCTTTATGCCACTGTGGACGGCTAATGTTTTTGTATTGTATTTTAGATGGATCAAATTTGAGGAAAAGGTGGAGAAAGGTGGTGAGCGCTGGAGCAAGCCGCATGTGGCCACACTGTCCCTACACAGTTTAATGGAGCTCAAAACATGCATCGAGAAGGGGACCATCATGCTAGACCTGGAAGCTACCACGCTGCCTCAAGTTGTTGGTAAGACCCTCACAACCCAAAAATTCAACTCGATGTCCAATTTGTTTTATTAAACTCTTCATTTGTATGTATTCCAACAGAGGTGATAACAGACAGCCAGATTGAATGTGGACAGCTCAAGCCCGACCTCAAAGAGAAAGTGGTGTACACACTGCTGAGGAAACATCGGCATCAAACCAAGAAGTCCAATTTGCGCTCTCTCGCAGACATTGGCAAAACTGTTTCAAGCGCAAGTAGACTGTTTTCCAACCCAGAAAATGGTAAATTCAAGAGCTTATTCTGCTATCCTTCACACAGTATTTAACAGGGCTACACAATATATTGCACAACTATTGTATTGTAAGGGAAATTGAAGCCCTTATTTTAGCCTTCTTTGGCCTTGTTTAGATTTTTCTGATCTAGTCAAAAAAGGAAAAATGACTTCCGATTACCTAAACTGGCATCAAAATATTGCTAAAATATTCATCACAATATTCCACCTGGTTATATATTGATATTATATATTCTCATATCTGCCCTAGACTACAACTTGTTATTCTTGCATGAACTATGTGGGATGTCTTCACAATTTTCTGCTTTCTCTTGTCTTGTATTTTTCTTTTCTCTCTGGGCCTTTGACTTCCTGCCTCTTGGCTGTTATCTGTAGTACGCAACCCCCATGAGCATGTGCCTTGTTTAACCCCTCAAGACACAGATGAGCCATGTGAGGAGGTCATAAGGAGCTCCAGCATGGGATACCTCTGTAAGTGAGGTCACAGCATTCCCAGACAAGCAGTAGTTGGGTGCTAGTGTTTTCAATATTATTAGATACATTATGCAGTACAACGTCCACATAATTTATCACTAACAAAACCACAGATTTGATTTTTATTCTTATTTTTTATTTAATACAATAGCAACTGCCAATAGACCCTTTCAGAGTTTATAAACAGAAATTACGGAATGGAGGCAACTGGAGGCAAGACCATAATTACCGTAATTTTTAATGGAGAAATTCGCATTAGACACAAAACATGGAAACATTAAGATGGTTTTGACAAATGCCATCCACTCTGCTCCATGAAGGTGATGTCAGAGCCTGGTTAGGGAACATTAGTGAATGTACCTCACATGGTATGTTTATTTAATGTACACATTAATAACAGTTATAGTTTTGGCTGGTGGCAAAATTCTTGATTTTTAGGTTTGACCACAATAGATTTTTTGTTGTATGTTTGAAATTATTCTATCCCCTACGACAAATCCTACTTTTTTGTAACGTTAACTCACTTTTGCCTCCAGTCGGCTCCATTCCGGAATTTTGAACATTTCATATGAGATTTTTAAGGGTTTATAAATATTTACAACAATCCAATATTATGGTATTCTCATTTGTATGGTCACTTTCTTTTGACACAGAACAAAATCTGGCATTATTCTTAAGCTTAAATCTTCCGTCTATCTTGATTTTTCGTACTCCCCACATGTACTTTCTTTGTACCTTTCCTAGAATATTGTTACAGATTGCTCTTTTACCATTGCTGCCTTGTCATTCCATTTTCTCATCTTCTCCCCTGCAGGTAGCCCTACACCTGCCCACCGAAACCTCACCTCCAACAGCCTGAGTGACTTCTCTGATAAACCAGAGAAAGATCAGGTAATGGCTTCATTCTTCATTCTCGCTGGCACTGAAGGCCTCCATTGACAAAGACACTTTGCATAGTCATGTACGCATTTGTCCTTTGTCAGTGCTCGTGTGAGACTTGTGCTTTGGCAGATAAGTCCTTGGGCTTGCTCTACTGATCTGTAACAAAAGCTCACTGTCTGCCATCTTTGTCCTATACACTACATACTGTTACCCCATTGTATTCATCAGTCATGTTTGAAATTCTCTGATCATACAATGTTTTATGTTTGGCAAGGCATTGATAAAAGACATCCAGGTGAAATCAGGCAAACTCACTAAAGTATAGAATTTCATATTTACAGTGTCTGCTGTAGTTTCTTTCTATAGACCTACTTGTATTAAGCAGGTGCTTAGAGTCCCATAGGTGTTAGAAGAACCCCAAATGTATCTATAGACAGCTTTGACTGATGAGGTAACTTGGGTTTGTTGAACATTTTTGCCATTTTTGATTCTCCGTCAGTGGAGACCAATGCTATTTGTAAATGAAGCCAATTATCTGTCTGGAGTCCTAATGCTGAAAGTCAGAAAAGTGCCAAATGATTCATACATTATGTGCTATATAAAATTATTATCTATTACTAAAATGATGAAGAGGCTGAACTCTCAAAAATCTATCCTGCTTAGACCCCACATGTATAGGACCAGTCCTTTTATTGCCATGAATGAAATTGTTTTACATGCGTAGTTTATCATTAACAGTAGAGCACAAAGGTAAGCGTTATCATTGTTTTAATGTACTCCGTTTTATGGACACTCCTGACAACCACACTCCTGCCTTTTGTTATGACTTGTTGCTGAGGATTGCCTGACACTGGTTGCGCCAATGTCTTAACAGCTGAAGAACAAGTTCATGAAGAAGCTCCCACGTGATGCAGAGGCTTCAAATGTGTTGGTTGGGGAGGTGGACTTCCTGGAAAGTCCCTTTGTGGCGTTTGTTCGACTGCAACAGGCTGTCATGCTCGGGGCGCTGACAGAAGTCCCTGTGCCCACGAGGTAAATGCAGGCCCAAGCATCAAAGTGTTTACAGTAAAATAAATACATAAATGTACAGTTACTGCATCTGTCTAACCATGTAAGGTTCCTCTTCGTACTCCTGGGCCCCAAAGGAAAAGCAAAGTCCTATCATGAGATTGGAAGGGCCATTGCAACTCTAATGTCAGATGAGGTATGTTGAATCTGCAATTACATTCACAAAATAAACAACCCATTGCATTATATACATCAATTTGCATGTTTAAAATATATTGTGTGATCTGACAATACTTTTTATTCAAACTGGTTATACTCGTATTGACACCCTCCATAAACACACCTTCCAGTTATGCTTTTTCACTGCTCACAATTCAAAATCCATTATGATGACTAATATTTTTTTTATATAGCTTTTATATCAGACAAACGAAGAGTTGGTTTCTTTTTTTTTTTTGTCTAAACCTCCCCGTACGTCCACATTGAAGAGTAGAAAGAGATTTTTCCGGATTTCCGCAAGTTAATCTTTATCTCCCACATTTTTCCTGTGGTAGTGTGTTATCTGATGTTTGCCTTTTTGACTCACTGCGCTGACAAACTGCAGTGATGAAACAACACTTTGTCAGCCCGTGTCATCCTGAGATACTCTCATTCAGAGCACAAGGACATTTAGCAAAGTTCCTAACAATTTGGAAGACCCCCACCATCATATTCCTCCCCCCACAAAAGAAAGTGCTGAAATGATTTGTTATAGTTCAACTTGATTAAATGCTTACCAATTCTTTCCATAGTACAGTACATTCAACTCTATCTGAATCTAAAAGCTCACCTGGTATTAATGAATCATTGTATAGAATAATATTTAGATCACATATTTCTACATTTTTGTTACATTAAGATGCCTTCTATTAAGTCACATTTCTGCTCTCTCAGGTTTTCCATGACATTGCATACAAAGCCAAGGACCGACAGGACCTGTTGGCTGGCATTGAGGAGTTTCTGGATGAGGTCATTGTTCTTCCTCCCGGAGAATGGGACCCTGACATCAGGATAGAGCCCCCCAAATCTCTGCCTTCATCCGACAAGAGGTTTGACTGATAATCCGCATGAGCTCAGTAAATCCTAGTCCACAGATTTGATCACCAATTTTAGCGCTTCATGTTTTTTAATGTAAAAAATGCAATATTCATTACCACCGCCAAGGAGGTAATGTTTTCGGTAGCGTTTGCGGGTCGTCTGTCTGTTAGCAACTTTACGCAAAAACGGATTTGGATGAAAATTTCAGGGAACGTCAGGAATGACACAAAGAACAATTGATTTGACTTTTTTTTTTTTTTTAAAGAATGCTCTTAACCTACTACACAAAATGCCAATGGAACACACGGCCAATAGTGTAGCTGTAGTGACTGCAAGCTTGAGTGCTGTAGTGTCTCGATTCAATGACAGTAGTTGGTTACCTCATCCTTCTCACTGAAAGTGCCAAGGCAACAAACCAGTGCAGCAGTCATTATGTACTGGTGTATAACATTTGCTGCCAGATGTGATTGTTTTATTACTGTTGTTTCTATGGTTTTGATAGCCTCTCATTGTATTAAGATGATTTTTAATCATTTTTAAACGGTGAAAGAGAAGTCACTGTAACCGTTTGTTTAACCTTAAGGGCTGATCTGATTTCCCCGTGTTGCTGATGTTCCAGGACCATCTTTTCTATGAACCTTCACCCTAACCTAGCACCCCAACCATGGCCCTGGTCCTAAGCCTAACCAGTTAAACTCCTGCCAAAACCAACAACTTCATGCTGATCCTGGAACATCAGCAACACGGGCAAATGAGAGGTTACGAGTTTCTGCACTCTTGTCTAATATGCTCATGACTTTTATTGTCATTTTATTTAAAGAAAGAACCAGTATGCTGGAGGAGATCCCCCTCAGATGAACGGTGACGCTCCACATGATGGTGGACCGGGTGGTGCAGGAGGAGGAGGACACCAGGTTGGAGAGGAGCTGCAGCGCACAAAGAAGTAACTACCATTACTTCCACCTTGTGCTTGTTATGTTTCTGATGTCTAGGGGATTTATGTATGAAATCATTGTGCTTTTTTAAAGGTTTTGTGGTGGTCTCGTTTTGGACATCAAGCGCAAACTGCCATTCTTTGCCAGTGACTTCTATGACGCTTTGCACATTCAATCTCTCTCTGCAATCATGTTCATCTACCTGGGCACAGTCACCAATGCCATCACGTTTGGAGGCTTACTTGGAGACGCTACAGATAATATGCAGGTATGCCACCGTAAATGTGTACACAGTATAAAGGGAAGCTTAATTCACCCAACAATGACCCAAACGCTGTTTGAGGTTAATAATGTGAACCACCTACTTATCTGTTCATTTGACTTTTTATAGTTAGAAGATCACACTGTGGATGTAGCAGTAACTCTATCTGGTATATTTACTCAGAAATGCAAAGACTCTTTACCCACTTAACACCATTGGCTCAACTGTGTGTCCTGAGTGTACAGTACCGACTTGCCCATTGAGTAAGGTGCTTTGGCTGGCCTCTGTGTGGCTAATAGTGGCATCCCAGCAGTACATTGGCCTTAGGGATTTGCCCCGAGCTGTAAATAACCACAGATCCAGATTACTCAGCCTCTGCAGCCTCATGATGACTGTGTTTCCAATCACCACCTTCCACAGTAGCTCTCCACAGTAGTGTCCCCTGCCGTTTTTAAACAAAGATTTGCAATTATGTTTTCTTTTGCTGTTCTGTCTTATTGCTTTTGGATTTTGATTGATAACAATTAAAATGGTCATATTCATAGATGTAGCCCTCAAGTGTGCACTGGGGCAAAAACTAAGTAAAAATTGAATTATAATATAAATATAATTCTGTTTATTATATAATTAAATACTGCATGATGGCAGAGTGGTTAGCACTCACTACACAGCAAGGGCCTTCTTTCTATGTGCTCCCTAAGCTACATGCGTACAGTATATGTAGGTTTCCTCTAGCACCAAAAACATGTGCAGCGGTCTTCATTGGTGCCAGGTCTCCCTTTTACATAAGAGTCTCACTGGGGCCTTCCTGGTTAAATAAAGGTGACAGTAATGGTGCACAGTGTGATGTACCAAGAAGCTTTTTAGGTTTTTACCATTTTTTAATTCAGTCTGATCTTTTTTTCTGTGACTGTAAGTTGCATATATATAGTTCTTAACTGGTGTCATTAAAAAGAGGCTCTTGCACTTTTTAAAATATGGTCCTCGATTTTATTTTACCTCTATTTTATTTTTAAGAACATATTCCATTTTACAATAATGACCCAACAAACGTTTGAACACCCCTGCCACACAAGAACAATGTCAGACTCCAGACCAATAGTGACTGCTATTTCCACACTCAAGTGAGCAGATTACACTTATGTATATATGAACATGAGTGGTTTGTCAAACAAGCCTTTCCTGACCGTCCATACCAGCAGCTGTCTGAGGTGTATTGGGTAAACAGACTTTTTGCAGAGTTTGCACATTTCTGTTATTCATGTTTAGAAACTCATAAAGGCCATGCTTATTGTGATGTCATGTAGTGTGAATGAACTACATGTTTTGTGATGCAGGGCGTGCTGGAAAGTTTCCTGGGTACGGCCCTGACGGGAGTAGTCTTCTGTCTATTGGCCGGGCAGCCTCTGACCATTCTCAGCAGTACAGGTCCAGTGTTGGTCTTTGAGAAGCTCCTCTTCAACTTCAGCAAGTGAGGACGCTGTATAAAGCATTCACATATTCAGGGTTTCTTGTTTTTGTGTCTTGGCCAAAAGTTAAATGTATGTACTCTGTATCACCACTGTTACACTACTCTTTCATCCCTGGGCCATAAGTACTACAAATACATAGTTAGAAGCATTAATGGTTACTAAGCAACATGGTTTTAAATTTAATCTTCTTATCTTATAGCGGCCCATCAGACTGTCATTTTAACCCACATAGTCTAAATTAAAATGTAAATCTAAACACACAAATATAAAATGTAAATAAACAACATTTATAAAATTCAGCAATCTCAGTCATTCATATGGTTCCCATCTAGAAAGAGTATATAAAAGATTGTCCACAATGTTATGCAATCTGTGTTTTCTATCAATAGTGATGTCAAAATGATTCCTATATAAACCCAAACTGGAAAAACTGCACAATCTTTTGGAAAAACATTTTTCTTGCTAATCTAAAATGTTAACCAGAATTGATATCAGTCCATATTGATACAGGCACAGTCATCCTATAAGTGCAATTACGAGGATAAATATAGTCCATTACATGATTATTTGTGCTTCTACTTTTATCCGTGTCTCTTCTATAGAGTCTCCTGGTGTTACCAAACACCACAGCGATTATGTTCCCTTATCAATAATTCACTCTCATTTAATTTTACACTGACTGAAGAATGTGGGCTCTCTTATCATGCCTGTGGTAAGCCTGGGTCCAGTTAGCAGCAGCTGTTCACTAGTGGGTCATGGATATTCCCTTAGTGCATGTTTTCCATACTCTCTCAACACATTTAAAATCAAAAAGACTTCCCTTTCATTAGCAGTTAAACAAATATATATTATAGTTATCAGGGCTTAGTTATAACTCTTATTACTATTACTATTACTTTTACATGGCTTTAACCAGTTTTTTCCTCTTTGGGGGCCATTCCTAAGTATACCTTAACCCTAATGTAGTGAAGTTAATTATCACAATCTCCTTCCACTTCACCATCGACGCAAAGAGATATGTATATAAAATGTGTATATAGATGGATACATACATATATAGATAGACATTATACACCTTTTTTATATATTAACATTATACACCTTTTGCCCCCCTCTCTTCTCCTCTTTGTGACTCCACAGGGATAACAACTTTGACTACCTTGAGTTCAGGCTGTGGATCGGGCTATGGTCGGGCCTGTTCTGCCTGCTGCTGGTGGCCACAGATGCCAGTTTCCTTGTGCAGTATTTTACCCGGTTCACGGAGGAAGGCTTCTCGGCCCTCATCAGCTTCATCTTCATCTATGACGCTTTCAAAAAGATGATCAAGCTTGCTCATCATAACCCCATACATTCCTACTACGACCCCAACCTTGTGACACATTATGGGTGCCACTGCATACCTGGTAGGTTAACCTTAGGAGCCGCATATCTTCCTGTGACATTAACCTGTGACATTAAGCCTAAAGCTATAATCTGGCATATTTACATTATCCTACATGTTAGGCAGGATTCATGGCTCAATAAAAGTGTGTCAGGGCATTGATAGTAGAAGTACCAAACTCACTCCAGTTCAGCGTCTTCATGTTATGGAACTGTCTAGAAAAGTTGAGTTATTGCGTTCACAGATTTGGGTCAATAATGAATGAATTTTCATCGCAGAAGTACCAAAATCAATCGAATTCAGTGTCTATATGATATGTAACTCTTTGTAAAATTAGAAACTGATCCGTCAATTCATTTTTGCGGACGTGATTCCATAGTATTTCTTGTTTGGACAAATATTTGCAGGATCAGATTCAACATTCAGTTTTGCCATAAATGACAATATACACACTTGGAGGCAAACCACCTTCTCAGACCTTTTTAGCGTTTGCTGTTGTGGGTCAGCTGGTTGTGTGAGAAAGAGGTGCTGACCGAGTAGATGCACACGAGTGTAAATGGATGACCTGTTTTTGTTTTTTTTAGGCAACTCATCAGAACACCTCGATCTGGCCGAGTGGTCAAACAGTACTGATCTGGTATGTCGTCTTCTAAACTTTTGGCAACAGAAATTACATTCTCACACACTTCAGCTTGTGAGTCATTCAGAATATCTTTTGGTTTTTGTAGCCGGTCAATGCCACTTGGGATTCCCTCACCAGACAGCAGTGTTTGTCGTACGGCGGCCATCTTGTCGGGGAGACGTGTGAATATGTGCCTGACATCACCCTCATGTCCTTCATCTTGTTCTTCGGGACTTATACTTGCTCCATGGGTCTGAAGAAGTTCAAGACAAGCCGATTCTTCCCCACCAAAGTGAGTCACGAATGTCCAAATTATACACTAGACTGTGTTTTTATAAAAAGGCCTTATTGAGGATTGAGAATGTAAAGGGCATAAGTACTGCCAACTTTACAGGGGGAAAAAGGCTCCACAATCTGAGCAGACTTTTCTGAAAATATTTTTTTTGAAACCTAAAAGCTAAAAATATTAGCCAACACACATGACACGGAACTTTTTTTTTTTACCAAGTTTTTATTTATTTTGTATTTTTGCACCATGAAATATTTTTTTTTACTTTAATAGGTGTCCTGGGCCTGAGTATCTCTGCACACTAGTGAAACATGACTCAAATTTGCCAACACGTAATTAAAGGTAGCCTTATCTTGCTTCCAGAGAATTTATAGTTTCTTCCTTAGCATTATGTACACGTGCAGTAGACTGCTCTAAATATGCTACATCTATAAAAAATGGCACCCACTGGTGGTAACACGGGGAATGTGGTGCTTTCCACCTCATTGCAACCATCTCCTTGGCAGCAGGAAGGCCGTCTAGGAAGACCTTTTCTTGTGAAGCTGTTTAACGGCACAACTTTTTTAAAAGAATATTACATAATTGAACATCAGAAAGTCAATAGGTTCCAAAAATAAGAAATTGTTAAAAACTATGCCTGACTTCAGCTTTAATATCAGTAAAGAGACCTCATCATAGGCTCTGTTTTCATCCAAGATTTCACTTTTGCTCTTTAGATTGTCATCCTTTGTTATGCCGTTGGAATTTAAATTGATTGATTTATACTTCAATAGGCACAGAAAAATATACAAAATATTTCAGATTACATTTCAGAAGCACTATATAAACTGTTATTGTTTGTATGAAAAAGATTGCTTTTCACTAACCACTAAGCTGTACTTTGAGTTGCATGCAGTCAGCAGGACAATATCTGTTGCTGTTGTTGACCTGACCATGTTTGACATAGAGTAGTTGTCTTTTGAGATAAGAGCAAGTCAATGCAATGTGTAAGGCAAAACTAAATGACTGACTCTTTGTGTTTGTGTGTATGTGTGTTTGTGTGTGTGTCTGTGTGTGTGTGTGTGTGTGTTTAGGTGAGGAAGCTCATCAGTGACTTTGCGATCATCTTGACCATTTTTGTCTTCTGTGGTGTGGATGCCTTAATTGGGGTGGATACTCCAAAGCTCATTGTGCCAAGTGAATTCAAGGTATGTGCAAGTACCACCTTGGAGAATATTGGGTTTTCCAGGGACTATACCAGGTTTAATCTAGGACTAAAAAAAAAGTAACTATAAAAATCTAAATCCGGTCCAAACCAACACTAACCCAGGTTTTGTCCTTAGTAGACTAAAACAGAACTAACCCAGAACAATCGCTAAATCAAGATTATCATTGACCTGCAAAAGATTCCTGAATACCACTAGAAAGAGCCCAAGTACCACCAGTGGTCCGTGTACCACAGATTGAGAACCTCTGCTCTAGTGAAAGTGTACTCTGCTGTTTTTTAAGTAAGAAGAGGAACAGCCAGGTGTGCTTTCGTCCAATTACTCTGACAGCGATCCATGTTTCAGGAAGAAAGCCTCTGTAATTCTTCTAAATACCACCATAATACTCCTCTTTGTAGCTTTCCCAGCCGGCAGTACCTTACCTGAATTGAAAACAGTCAATTCTTTCAGACCGCTCAGCTCAAATGTTTCTTGCCATGAGTTGAGGGCCAGCAAGAGGACAGGAATGTGCATCATATAACAGCGTAATTATAGGCAAAGAACATAGGATTGTAGTTAGCCAGACAGACTTTAAAAATGTCTCCTGCAACATGAAAATGACATGACACTTTAGTGCTCAGACAAAGCTAGCTCTAACAATAGTTACCTAACCACATTACTTAAGTTACAAACATATACTTTGGTATAGTTCTAGTGTTTTTTATTTTTTTAAAGAGTATCTGGATGTTATCTGTTCTGCGTTTAGCTCAGTTGATAAAGCTGAAGCACATTTGGGTTCAAATCTGGTCCACAACAGTTTGCTGAATGTCACCCCATGCTTTCTCCGCCCTCATTTCCTGTCACTTAAAGGCGTAGTAACTCATAAAATATATTAAAGAGTATCTGGTCCTTAGTGTAACTCTAGAATGACTTGTTTAGGACCAGCCTTAGATGCAAGAAGATCAAATAACCCTGTGATTACCAGTGGTAGGTGAGAACATAGCCTCATATTTGCAGACAGAGCTAGCTTTGTCTGGGCACAAAGATGTTGTTTTCAGGGACATGGTGCAGACTAACAACCGATAAAAGTAATTGAAGTATTTTTTCTTGTTCTATGTTTTTTGTGTGTGTGCGTTTAGCCCACAAGTCCACATAGAGGATGGTTTGTCACTCCTTTTGGGGGCAACCCATGGTGGGTGTATCTGGCAGCTGCGTTGCCTGCTCTCCTGGTCACCATTCTGATCTTCATGGACCAACAGATTACAGCTGTGATTGTCAACAGAAAGGAACACAAACTAAAGGTTGGTGTATAATGTACAGAGTTTCTACTTATGTACATTTGATACTTTATCAATACAGCTTTAGTTCCAGAAAGATTTTGCTATAGTTAAATGTACTTTTACTTTATTTTAAGCTTATTAATTTTTTGTATTTTATGGTCAAAATATCTGGAAAGTACTTGATAAATGTATAAAGAAGGGAATCTTAGTATGACTTGAAAACCTAAAAATCTAAGCTATTCATAAGTTACCTATATGTGGGTGTGCATTTTATATAGTATATTAAGTCCAGTTTTTGGCCATGGGGGTAAAAACTGGAATTGGTAGTCATTTCTTAACATATGCTTTCTATGGTTCTCTCAGAAAGGTGCAGGTTACCACTTAGATCTCTTCTGGGTGGCCATCCTGATGATAATCTGCTCATTCATGGGTCTGCCCTGGTATGTGGCTGCCACTGTCATCTCTATCGCACACATCGATTCTCTCAAAATGGAAACGGAGACATCGGCCCCTGGAGAGCAGCCCAAATTCCTGGGAGTCAGGTGAGCTCATGTGGTGCAGCTATAATCCAAGTTACAACATTTAATTGATGATGATGATGATGATGACTGATATAGATCATATAATAACATTAAGACAAGGAACACATTTTTCAACTCTTATATACGTATAACTACAGTAGATGATATCCAGGTAAAAGCAACAACTCACTTGAGAGCGACGTCAAAATGTATTCAAATAAATGTAAATGTAACTCTGAACTTCACTACAATAACTATAACTAACAATGATCATTTAAAAATGCAGTTTGTCATATTTAGAGCATATGATCAATCCACACATAGATTGAACTAGTTTTGTTTTCCAGAGAGCAACGCGTCACAGGAATCTTTGTGTTTCTCCTCACTGGACTCTCAGTCTTCATGGCCCCCATCCTAAAGGTAATCTTTGACAAAAACATGGATTAACCTCTCCCTTTCTTCGGCCAAACCATTGTCACGCACCACAAATTAAACATAAAATCCTACCTTCATCCAATTATGGATTATATTTGAATTAATGTGATGTGAACTGTGTTGGAACTCATAAGATCTGTCTGCTTCTATTCCAGCTAAAATCAATGGGATTAGTGCGCCCCCTGGTGTAGAGTTTAAAGTAATGCGCTTGTATGTTTTCTGTCCTTTTTTGCAGTTCATTCCAATGCCTGTTCTCTACGGCGTGTTCCTGTACATGGGTGTTGCCTCTCTCAATGGCGTCCAAGTAAGTTGCCAAAATAAAAATTCAAAAATACATTAAAATACTAAGGTACCAAATACGTTGCAGTTTAGCTACGTTGGTAGCGCATGCAGTCCAAATGCAGAACTTGTATAGCTCACTTTGGTTCAAACCCGGACTCTTCACTGATCCATCAAGCCGCAAAAGGCCTAAAAATATAAAAAATAAATAAAAGTGAAAAGTACTAAATTAAAATGGTACTGAGAACTGTGGGGCCTTTACATAAGATAGGATAAATAAATGTTGAAAATAGTTCAAATTGGTGATTTTTCTGAAGCACAGAGGAGAATAGCTTAGTGTTTGTTTATATTGTTCTCATTTTTATTAGAAAGGGTATTTAGTATAAAAAAAAAAATATTGAGCATGGGTACTAACTAATATTTATTACATTTTTATTTTTTAGTTTATGGATAGGCTACAGCTTCTCCTCATGCCAGCCAAGCACCAGCCGGATCTGATTTATCTGCGACACGTCCCACAGAGAAGAATCCATCTCTTCACCTTCATCCAGGCCCTCTGTCTCGCTCTGCTCTGGATCCTCAAGTCAACTGTTGCTGCCATTATATTCCCCGTCATGGTAAGAATCGCTTAATGGTGTAGTCCAGAAGTCACCTAAAAACAAGATTCTTGCTCTGACCCTGTTCTCTCTAAATAGGTAATCTGTTATAATGTTTAGTCCCTTCCCTAGCCTCCATACAGCAACATCAAATCAGAGTTTTTAGGATATCACTTTGACCAGTAGTAGGCCAGTCTTACTTTAGTCCCTCCCCTGGCCTCTACATTCTCCAGATGAGAGTATAAAACTGACTATCTGACTCGGTTGTATGTTTTGTTTTTTTATTTTTACAGTGGATTCTAAATATTTGATTTTCCACAGATCCTGGCACTGGTTGCGGTCAGAAAAGCCATGGACTTTGTCTTCTCCCAGCATGACCTGAGTTACTTGGATGACGTCATCCCAGAGAAAGATAAAAAGAAGAAGGAAGATGAGAAGAAAAAGAAAAACAAAAAGAAAGGCAGCATTGATAGTGAAATAGATTATGTAAGTCTTTTAGGACCATGCAGTGTGGTCATGTGACTGTTTTAGAGCGTCCCATAGAGTCTTAACTCACATGTCCCTCCTCCCACAGTCTGACTACCCCTACCATGAAAATATTCCCAGTATAAAAATCTCCATGGATATGATGGAGCAGGAGCCCATGTTGAAGAATAGTGAGTATTAGTTTTGTGTTTTGTCTTAGATTGTAAAACCCCTTTGAATTTCTGCACAAAAAACAGAACATCTGGAGAAAATAGAAAATCTGGTAAAAACAGAACATCTGGTATTTGTGCCGACATTCAAAACAACAACATGCCGTACAAACCTGTTTTGATGTAAAACATATTTGTGCCAAACTATATTCCATTTTCTGCAGGAGATGAGTCGCAGGTTTTCCTTACCCCTCATTCGGCGTGCTGAGCATTACTTTGAGTCTTCCACAGTGGCTGAGTAAGTGAGTACACCCCACTGGCTTAAAGAATACCTTTCATCCTTATACATGTTACTTTGTTACATCTGTCTTTTGCTTCTGTTTTTCAGTCTTGACAGAGGTTCGTACACCAAAGGTTCACCTCACATACAAATAAACTGTGACTCAATGGAAAACCTATTTTTCGAGAAGAAGGGCCCTGAAACAGTTCTGTGAATGAATCCATGAAAATATCATCTATGATAATAATTGTAATTATTTTTCCTTTTACTTAATGCTCATTTAATTTAATTTTGTATTATATTTGTTTGTCAGCTGAATGAAAAGATCAACAATGTTGGTACTATATTTAAGACTTCTTTTAAACCAATGTTCGTAGAACATTTATAAACACTATTTCAAAGGAGATGTATTTCCTCAGATTCTTTTTGTTAAGGAAAAGGCCATGTTTTAAACTGTTGAGACATTTCCAGTTTCATAAAGACCAGACAGACCACATTCTCTCTGGAGAGCTCATGAGGCACTCGATGAGAAAAAGGAGCTGAATTATTATTATTATTATTATTTCCATATTGGCAAATCATCCTTTTTTTAAAAGGGTAATTTTTTCATCCTTTTTAAAGAATAATGTAACAGGTGGGGTAAGAAGTAAAAGAAACGCGCAAAAGAAATATCCAAAATTCAGTTTTGTTTATGGATTCTTTGTATGATCCTGTTTGTATATTTATATGCAAGAATATATTATGTTTTGTCCCAATGTTATTTTTCCATTCATTCACTCAATACAGTTTATTGAAAAGATGTAGGTTACTGTAGATGCCGAACAATGGCAGTTTAAAGCAATGGATCAAACACTCCTCGACTGGCTCCGAATAGGACCGTAATATTATTATTTAATAAAAATCTCAACATAAAACAGTCCATATGTACACTGTAGTCTGTTAAACAATTTACATACTATTTAAATATATATTTTGTGTGAAATTATATATATATATAAAAATGCAACCAATTTTTTATACTTTATTATTCATTAAAATGTTCCTAATATTCTATGCAATATATCATCACATACTTGATCATTTTGGTTTGAAACTGTGATTTTTAGTAACCAGCAATAATCAAAGAGGCTCTTGTCCTGTGAGTGTGTATTTGATTCTACGTGCAAATCAAGCTTCACTGAATCACTGGGATCAAATCACATCCAGTTCCAGACAATGGCAACAACAATGTCCAAATGTACTCTTCATAAAGTCATTCTGTTCTAAACAGTAGTGGTCTGTTGTTAAAAATGTGATTTTATATTCTGTAAATTTCATGTGAACTGACCCATTCAGTGACCAGCAATGCAATAGTTTCAGTGTGAAGACCGTTAATGTTCATACCAAAAACAGACAATCTTCCCTTTGAACCTTTTTTTATCTGTATGTTGAAACTTGATTCAGCTATAATAATGATATATATTTTTTCATGTGTAAATCATTTTGTATACATGGAGCAAGCATGTTTTGAAGCAATGAAGATGACTTTTTTATGGAGTGTTTCAAATCAAATAAAAACATGAATGATTCTTAAGGAAGTGCTTTGTCTGATATTTTTACTCACATGACACACATAAAAATGAAACGTCAAGGTTTCAAGTTTATTTGTCATATGCACATTCAACACAGGGTCAAAAAACACAATGAAATGCTTTGGATCGGAAGAACCGTTAGACTCGCTAAGCTAGTCATGAAGTACTATTAGCATGCAATAATAGTACATGGTAAGAAAAAAGTGTGCAAAAAAAGAGATAAGTAACAATATAATAAACATATAATAAAAAGTACAATAAAAAAGAAAAATACAAAGGTGCAGTAGGATTTAAATAAGGTGTAAGTATTTCACAGGTGGTAAAATACTTCAGATGAATTTTGTATTGCACATGATATAG
Organism: Philypnodon macrostomus; assembly: GCA_036025475.1. Lineage (NCBI taxonomy): Eukaryota > Metazoa > Chordata > Actinopteri > Gobiiformes > Eleotridae > Philypnodon > Philypnodon macrostomus. The sequence goes on from JAVQKC010171069.1 coordinate 16,353, forward strand.
TATTGCACATACATGGACCCCACCCCCAATCAAACCTGCTGCATCTCCTCATTCACCTGGATGCCCCCTTCTACTATCTCCTCATCACCTGGATGCCCCCTTCTACTATCTCCTCATTTACTTGGATGTACCACTAAACCTGCTGCATCCACACACACATATTGAGCTCTCTCAGCACAAGGACCTCATCCATCAGTCCTTGGACACATCTACAGCCTGTCCGTCCTGGGAGTGGATCCCTCTATCATGTCGTTCTCCCTAAGGTCTCTCTTTTTCCCATAAATGGGTTTTTTGGAGTTTTTCCTTGCCGCGATGGAGGGTCTAAGGACAGGGGATGTCCTGGGACAGTCCTGTTGTTTGTGTTATTGATTGTTTATTATCTGTTTGCAATGACCCTGT
>JAVQKC010171098.1:0-10413 GCA_036025475.1 Philypnodon macrostomus
CTGCTGTGGTCTCGGACTGGTCTTGGTCTCGGACTGGTCTTGGTCTCGGACTGGTCTTGGTCTCGGACTGGTCTTGGTCTCGGACTGCTGTGGTCTTGGACTGCTGTGGTCTCTGACTGGTCTTTGTCTTGGACTGGTCTTGGCTCGGACTGCTGTGGTGTCGGACTGGTCTTGGTCTCGGACTGCTGTGGTCTCGGACTGGTCTTGGCTCGGACTGCTGTGGTCTCGGACTGGTCTTGGTCTCGGACTGGTCTTGGTCTCGAATAGTCCGGTCTTGACTACAACACTTGGGCTGAGTTTACATCAGTCTGAAGGACTGAATACCAAACATAACAGTTTATCATCATACCTTAATCCTTTTTGGAAAATTCAGTATTGTTTTATTCCTGGTTTACACCTAGTTTAGACCTGGTTTAGTTTCAGATAAATTGTGGTTAGGTTCCTGGTTTAGTCTTGGTTTAAGTTTAGATTTGGATACATGATTGTGATATTGTGATTTTACTTTTCTTCTAGTTTTGGTTTATTTTATTTGTTTATTTTTATATTTTGGTTTAGAGTTTTTGTTAAGGGTATTTTGGTGCAGGATTTAGTTTTAGGTTCAACTTTGGTTTCTCCTTGACTCTGGTTGAGGAAAAAAAATGCTCGTGACAGAGTTAGTGGTTTAACAAAGACGCATACTGTTTCGGTTGAGACGTGAATTGTGTTGTTGTTGTGAAGCTCTCTAGTTCCCTCTTCTGGCAAACACACGTAAACCACACTGATCTAAACTTACTGCTGCACATATAAAGTTACATTTTATTTTAACCAAAATATTCAAAGTCCATAGTTGCTGGAAACAGACTGTAGACATAAGCGATAAACTAATGAAAGAACATTAAATATGTTGTCTGTAAGTTCCCTAAAAAAAGAAAAAATAACTACCTAACCCTGTTCTATGATGTAAAGTCTGTAGAGGCCAGGGGAGGGACTAAAGTAACACTCGACCACTATTGGTCAAACTGGTAACCCACAAAGTCTGATTTGAAGTTGCTATAGAGGCCAGGGGAGGGACTAAAGTTACACTCGACTACTATTGGTCAAACTGGTAACCGACAAAGTCTGATTTGAAGTTGCTATAGAGGCCAGGGGAGGGACTAAAGTTACACTCGACTACTATTGGTAAAACTGTTAACTCACAAAGTCTGATTTGATGTTGCTATAGAGGCCAGGTGAGGGACTAAAGTTACACTCGACGACTATTGGTCAAACTAGTAATCCACAAAGTCTGATTTAATGTTGCTATAGAGGTCAGGTGAGAGACTAAAGTTACACTCGATGACTATTGGTCAAACTGGTAACCCACAAAGTCTGATTTAATGTTGCTAGGCCAGGGGATTGACTAAAGTAAAAATAATAATAATGGCAGATTACTGATTTTACATAATAGAACAGGGTCCGATAAAATTTCCTTTTCTAGTTTATTCATACGTATCTATGTAATATTGGTGGGTTATGTTGACCTCACCAGATCAGGGCAGAGTGTGCAGATCAGCCTCAGCACCACACATGTCACCGTGACAACCACACTTCCTGCTGCCTTGCGCGGTGATTGGTGGAGGGTTTCCAAACAGTGAAGAACAGCTGGCGTGGTGATGTATCTCCAGCTCGTGCACTTTCATTTCCAGGGTCGTCTGGTTAACGCTCAGAGCAGCAGCTGCAGGAAGAGGCACAAAGACCTGCTCCACCGCCATTTATAAAGACCAACATCTGTCAGAGGAACATCAGGAGCAGGAGTTATACATGAGTCTGAAGGATTGATGAAAAGTGCTCACAATAACAAGAGATGGAAACAGATTCTCCACAAATCTGTAAACAGGCACTGCAGGTAGCACTGAATACCAGATGTTTTGGTTATTAAAAAAACAACAAACAAACAACATCCAACCAAACAACCAGCCAACCAAACAAACAAACATCAACCTAATAACCAGACAACCAGCCAGCCAGCCAAACAAACAAACAAACATCCGGCCAACCAAACTAACAACCAACCAACCAAATAACCAGACAACCAAACAAACAACCAACCAAACAACCAAACAAACAAACACCCAACCAACCAAATAACCAGCCAACCAGCCAACCAAACAAATAACCAGCCAACCAAACAAACAACCAACTAGCTAGACAACCAACCAACAAAAGTAAAAACCAACCAAAGAATATATTGTCCTTATACCTAAATCATTTTGGAGATTTCTTTATATTGCCCACCCTAACCTAACATTGGAAACAAAAGGGCTAATGTGCCTTTTATTGCAAAATAAAATGTATGAAGATAAGACATTGTTTTATCTCTGTATTATCAATATGTTTAACTCCCCCCTGTAAATGTTTCATGTAAATCTGTAGTTAAGATTGTATCCCATAATGACCTACCATTCCAATGCCTTACAAAGAATACTCCCTCTAGTGGTCAAAGTGTATAAGTGCCATACACATACACTTTGAGCACTAGAGCCTTACCTTAGCCATACCGCCATTATTTCTGTTGATAGAAATCCCTCTGCTTAAACCCAGTAATAAAAATAATAAGTCATATACAGAAATGTAGCAAATTTTCTAAAGCATGAATTAATTATTAATTAATAACTTCTTAAACGTATTGATAACTCATGTTTTATTCTTTATATGGTTCATTGTTTTTGAGGTTCTACTTAAGCTCGGGACACAGTATGCCCCCATGCCCCATTTGTTTACTACATGAACAGAAAATGAACAGAAAATAAACAGAAATTGAGTTAAATGTTTGAGGAAAGTGTTCTTTTTTTAATCAGAGACTTACAGGTTTGGCTGTGTTTACGGAACAAAACAACTGCAGTACACAGAGAACAAGAACACAAAAAAATCTCATAGTATTTTATCCAACAACCATCTGATGTCAAATTTCTCTCCCTGGTAAATGTGTACATGTTTTTTTTCTTGTTTTGCCTCACATGCTGCTGCTAGGGGCACAGATATACCAAAAGTCAGCCATTTTGTTATAAACTTTCAAATACAGTAAATATATTGACATTGACGGTATGAACATAAGGTGACCCACAGGTCCAGGGTAAGACCAGAAAAGCAGCCCTTTAGTGAGAATCCATGCTGTGCTGATGTGACAAGGGTCATTTGCTTGGCCCCGGCTGTACAAAAGTTGACCCTTTGAGTCGGTTGCATATCAGAGAATTGGCGTTTAGTGGCAAAAAGCAAAAAACAAAAACAAAAGTCTGATAATATTCTGTCTTGATAGTGTCCATTGAACACAGCAGGCACCGCACATAACATTGAGAATAACCAGAAATCATACAGTGCAAAAGATGTGGTACATACATAGCCTTAAACCCCGTTACAATACAAAAAAATCTTTTTTCAGCTTGGCACAATTGTAAAAATGAGCAAAATATATAAAAAGTACGTAATATATTTGGCTATAAAATGAAGAATTGTCAGACAAGATGCTGTCAAATGAAAAAAGTGCTATGAAAAACAAACAAAAAATGGAATATTAAAAAAAAGCTAAAATGGCTGCAGTACATGTAATGTCAGACAATATGATGTTTCTATAACCTTGTGCTGCAGCTGGATTCTCCCGAGATTTGTAGTTTTCCAATTTCTATAAAAAACAATTATTTATTAAATTAAACTAATTCAGATTCTTATTTGGCGAGGTCACATCAGTCCCTCCTCTTTTCAGACGTTATCTACAGGAGCAGTCACAGATCGATCATGTATCGATATGGCTTTTGCCAGGTTAATGTTTTCTTGCAGTTACAAAAGAACCTATGAAGATGGGGCAACTGATTTTCTCTATAGCTGAGAAGCCAGAGGGAGCTGTGATAAGCCTATAAGGTGAGAATTAGGGGAAATAATAGAGCAAATATTTGTATCGTAATTAACTAAATGACAATATGTTACTATGGTCTTCTGACAGACAAAGGATCTAAAGCCAATAAATCGTATTTGAACAGAACTATTTTGACCAATTATGAAGAGGCAGAGGGACTTCAATTTTATTTTATTTTATTTTTTTAATAAAAGATGAAGAAAAAATGGTTCTATATCCCTGTAGCGGAGGTATAAATAGGTCTGGGATGAGGTGAAAAGACCGACTTCAATATTTTGAGGCAGTACAACCCGCATGCAATATTCCATTTCCGCTCATTGATTTGTGATGTGGACATACACACAAAACATAAGCCCATATATTGTGAAAAACAGTTACCCAATAGTGAACAGTGAATATCAAAGATGACGGCGCAACCCAATAAAACCTCAAATAAAATAAACAGTGATGTGCTGCTAACCTAGTCCAACCTTTACTTAACCATGTGACATACAAGTGAGAATTTAGTATATATAGACTGTACAAACTTGCATAGATAGAAGTGATGTTGAGCAGCTTGACAAATGTGACCCATACATTGCTCTTCTCGAGGAGCTGGGACCACTAACGTATGCAAGTTTGCAGCTAGATTTGAAGAATAGTGTGTCGTAGCATTATGTAGTCGCATGGTGCAGCCCTTATAGCCCATTTCTCCATGCCTAATCAATGTAATAAATATTTGAGTCTAGGAAAATCAAAAAGATGCAAGTGACATTTTGGGACTGAAATATATAGGTACATCAAATGAAAGCTTGTTGGAATGTCAGTTGGGCTGGTTGGTGACTGGAGTCTCTATAGCAACTATTGGCCTTAGGTGGGGTACACCCCAAATAGCCAGGGCTGACCCAGGAACATATTCTGACAACAACTGACTCGCATTCATTCACCATAGAAGCAATTTAGAGTGTCTTTGGATTGTGGGAGGAAGTACCTGGAGAGAACCCATGGTAACACAGGTAGGACATGCGGACTCCACTTGAGAGAGCCATTAACCATCCTGCCACTGTCTACCCCTTTTACAATATTGCTATTCAATTTAGACTTATTGACCAAATACCACTCTAAAACTACTCTTAAGGGAAACTATGCAACTTTTTACCTTAACAAAATGTGATCCTAAATGAGTTGTTGTGGGGTGAATGAAGCTTCCTTGCTAGGATGAATGTCCCTGATGAAAGACTCAAGTCACAGGTCTCACCAAAACCACAAATTGCAGGCTTTAACAGAGAAAAATGTAAGAAATAAAAAGATATGTTGAACAGTAGTTTTACGATCGTCTAGAGTCTATATACAAAGTCTATATTCTTTGTGTTTTTTCTGTGGAGTGTGTTATTCTCTGAAACTGTATGGGGAGCTCTGTGAACGAGAAACGTGACCAAAACTGTGAAAAGTTGCATAGTAGCCCTTTAACATAGGATTCAGTAGGTGCCAAAAGGGGAGTAAGTGTAGGGAACCTCATATTGTTATTAAAAATTGTATGAAAATGTTGAATATTTTAACTTTTATATAAAAAAATCTTATCAAATCCTCTTTTTTTGCTTAAGGTTAGGAGAATGTCTTTGCCTTTGTGATTCTTCTCCCTCCAAATATTCCCCGTCCAACCATGTGCTGCTCATGGCTGATATGATTTGGTATAATATGATATGAACATAAACTACAACTTGTTAGAGGATGCAGTGATGTTAGCTGCACAATTCAACAGAACATACAAAAGCAAACATCTTGTTTTGTAGTTTTCCCCCGGTCTTCCTGCTACTTAAACACAAACAATATGGCTATTAACAGTGGCGTATGAGTGACATCATTCAATCGTTGGATATAAAGGGACATTGTACAAAGGAGTGCACATGCGCCACATGCCTTCCCTGGGTCTTCTGGGATAAACGCCTGCTTTTGGCTAGTCTCAAATTAAGGCTTTTGTATTTGGCTAAACCTGCAGGGTCATGGTCATCAGTGAGGCTGCATCCAATCTAATGCACTTTATTTACTGTTAATTTAGACCTGGTTTAGTTTGAGATGGTGTAGTTCTCACTGCTGATTTGTTCCTGGTTTAGTCATCTTGTTAAAGGGATTTGTAACCAGGTTTTAATTGGGTTCTGGAAACTTTGGTTTCTTCTTGGCGTCCATATTGTTTAGGAAAAAATTAGGACAAAAAATGAATTAAACCTTCCTGAAAAATGTAATTACAAAAAACACACCAATTCACATTACAAAATAATAGCTTTCATTTATTTTAAAAATGGGAGTACTGCACACAGAAAACTGACATGAGAATCAGTTGGGAAAAAAATTATAAAATAATAATGTATATTAAAAAAAACAACTTTTAAAACAATACTTCTTTAGCTCAGATGTGTGCTGAAATCTTAGCCATATTAGTCATATGAATAAAACGCATTAGCCTGATGCATTAGCCTGTCCACAGCCTCACTGAACTGGGCTCCACTGACCCAACGCTTGTACTCCGTGAATCTGGTATCTCAAATAAATCTAAAAATATGAAATCTCTCACCATTTAAAAAACGTCTTTCTCCGAGCAGCAATCCCTCTCACAACGGTTAAAAGGAAAGCTTTTGTTACGAGACAAACACTGAGCACAGTTCTGTAAAAGCCACGGTAAAAAAAACCAAAAAAAAACCATTGACATCATCATCATCAAGGGACGTGCTGTACATCGTGAGAGCGCCACCACCTGGTCGAGACAGGTAATGTTCTGTGTGCCGGCGAGTCCACGGCAGACCGGCGTGGCTCTTTTGCTACAGGCGCCTCCAAAGCTACATCAAAGTGCGGCAAAAGGGGATGAAAGCTTTTGTGTGCGAACCGACAGAATACCCACAAAGTATAAGGCAGGGATGTCCAAAGTTTTGTCTTAGAGGGCCATATTTTAAAATGTGATTGAACTGAAGCAGCAGAACAACTCAAATATGTATCTAAAGAAAAAGCTACTTAAATACTGCTTAATAGCCAAAAGGATTTATGTTTTAAGATGACCGCCAAATGAAATCTCGCCAAGTGTGGTAACTGGCCCCGTGCCACACTTTGGACATGTCTGGTATGAGGTGTCAAAGAGAATTCTTGCATGATACAGTCCATACAAGAGAAAAGCTGATGTTTTAAATACCCCCGCAAAACCGCAGCGCCGCAATCGAGGGGCCCCTACAAATGGCCCTGTCCCACTTTAGCTCCCGACCATGATTCCACACAGACGGGGCCCTTCTGCCTCTGTCAGCGGGGCCCGGGGCTTGACGGCACAGCCCAAAACGAAGCGCTGAAGCTGGAGAAAAACAAAGAGAGGGAAGGAGAGAGCGTGGCCTGGTATGAGCTGATGTGCGTGTTAGGTGGGCAGAGGGTCGTCGTCCCCTTTACTGCACTTGCATTTGCAGCACAGCACGATGGGCGTGGCCAGCAGCAGGAACGGAGAGGCAACCAGGAGCAGCAGGCCGAAGCCGGCGAAGATCCCCACCACCTGTGGAAAATACACACACTGTCAGTATACAAAGTAAAAATGCATGTCTATTTTGTTGTATTCTGGTTCCTGATCTGGTTCCTTGAGTCAATGGCACCAAAATGGTACTAAGGACAAAGAGTGTAACAACGGTTTGTACATATCGATTATAGGCCTACACTCATAAAAGATATTACAACCTAAAACTTAAGTAAATTTTGCATCAATACAGACTAATGGTGGTTGCGATTATCTAAGCTTTGACTGGGGCCTCATTTAATGCTTTAACCCAGCCTTCCTCGGGCCAGTGCTGCTGGTCTTAATCATATTGTCCACTAAACCTTTTCCTGCGCTGTCACCTGTGCATCAAAGCCCAATGCACACCGCGTGGGACCGTGTGACATCTCGGCATTTGAAAGAGGCCTGTGGGCCTCTCATTCCCCTCCGTGTTTGTGAGTGTCTCGTTCACAAGCAGGTGTTTTGAAGTGGAAAGAGCCCCGGACTGGACTGAGGCGTGCTCGGACCGACTGTGAGTCTCCATGGAGAGATATAGAGGCGTGCTCTTTGCAATGCAGGAAGTGCGGATCAGTGGTTCCCGTGTGCCAGAAATGAGGAAACTGAGCGTGGTCCCGTGTCGAAAGAGAAGTGTAATTAATTGCGATACAATTTTTGGCCTGTAATTAATTAGCCCTAATACAGACAGAATGAATCAACTTTTTCCATTGACAAAGTACAAAAGAGGATAATGTATTGCTTATTTTAATGCAATTCTGGTAATGTATTCCTATTGAGTATGTGCAATAGCCCTCATCTTTCCACCTTATAGATTCAGTAATGTTATGAAATGTGCTGACCTAATCTAATGACATTTGTCACTGAAATATTGTCTTGCATTTGCAGCTGAAGGCAACACTCAAATAGTGCACATACAGGTTTTCTTTGGGACAAGTTGATCTTGATCATGACCAGCAGATGGCGGCACAGCTCAAACTAAGTCTGACTATAGAACGACTATAGAGATTCAACTAAGACACAAATACACTGAATGAGCTAAGGACTGAAGTATTTGTTTACAACCGTTTATTGGCCCTCTAATCTCCAGTGAATGACAATCTTGACACTTCAGCAACAGTTTGTTTTTAAGTGTCTTGTCCAACACAACCAAAGGACACATGGAAATACAAAACAATGATATACATATAATAAAGGTGTAGTCCGTAAATTTCGTAAAAACTCAATTTAAAAAAAGATTGATGCAGCCTTATTCTATAATGTAAAGTAGATAATCTGTCATCATTTTTCAGTTTTCTTTAATCAATCCCTGCTGCAACAAAATCAAATCACATTTTGTGGGATACAACTGGTCAATAGTAGTCGCATTTAACTAGTAGTCCCTCCTCCGGCCTCTAGAGACTACAGACAACATACTTTACATCATAGAAGAGGACTCTATGTATTAAGGAACCTCCGGACATTGTTACAGAGAGAACCATGTACAGCAGTGTGTAAAATGTTCCGTGGTTGTTTTGGTTTTGTGTATTTAAAGCCTAAAGACCCTAAAGAAAGAGTAAAAGAGACACCAATGCATTACATATGAATCCACATAATTTTATCAATCATTTCTTTGTGCCATGAAGTAAACAGCAAAGTATACGCGCATTGGAAAGTTGGGACTGATTTGATAGAATTCACCAGCTAGGAGTGTTTTAATGGTGAATTGTGACCACAGGAGGGCGCCACACACTGGCTGATACTCACGTTTAAAGACTACATAACAGTCACATGCAGCAGAACCGAGAATAGAACAATGTTTCTTCCATTTTGAGGAACAGATTTTTGGTGATTGCCTGCAGCCAGGAATAATATGCATTCATAAAGGATTCATGGGGGTCCATCTGAACAACACTAAGACATGTAGATGCATATTAGGGCCGGGCGATATAATAGATAATATAATATCACATTTTGGTCCTACACAGACGACTACTGCTATCAGTTACATCTGATTAACTAAAACAACTACTTACTTAATAATTAATAGTACTTATACAGCACTTTTCAGGACACCCAAAGACACTTCATTCATTCAATTCATTCACTCCAAACACTGGTGGTGATAAGCTACTTATGTAGCCACAGCTGCCCTGGGGCAGTCTGACAGAAGCGAATCACCAAACCACATTCATTCATAGGCAATGTGGGTTAAGTGTCTTGCCCAGGGACACAACGACAGTATGCACTCAGACAGGGACTCGAACCAGAGACCCTCTGGTTGCAGTGCAAGGGCCTACCCACTGCCGCCCCAAATACTATAAATAATTCATAAATAAATAAATAAATAATACTATTTATACTTAATACTACTATTTAATTTCCTTTTTTATTATTATGAACACTGGCATTGTTACAGTAAGAACAGCAGAGCATGAATAAATGCTTCAACCATCTTCCCAGATTAGCAGATTCTAATCAAATCAAGTACCGGTAATCATAACCAGAAGCATATTTTTACTCTGTGATGGTCTGTAGTGTCTGTTTGAAGGAGGAGAGGGTGCATTGAGGATAGCCACACACACAGAGCTACAGCTGAACTCAGATGACTCAGCCCCACTGTGCCACACATGGCGATACAAACCCCGGGTCTTACACTAACACTGACGCACCACCGGCTGTACCATATTCATAAACAGTATGGCAGACACAGGAGCACAGGGCTAAAAATACACACAAATATGATACGGAGCCTAAGATTTCAGTGTCATCATTTTTAATAAAACACTTCTAGACACTCAGACCATCAAGACAGAATGGGGTTACTTGGCTTTTTTTGTTACTCATAATATTGACCCTTCCACAAGTTACATTTTAATCCAAGATAAAATATATTACGTTTTCAGACAGAAAAAATCTATAGATGCTGTTGCTGTATTTGTTCTATAAATAAGACGACGGTGAAGGTTGTCATTCATCCAGGTAGAGGTCATTCTGAAAGTTGAAAAAGGGCATCTGGACAAGGTTTTGATTGTTGAAAAACTTTCATCTGCCAATCCAGCAGACTTCT
>JAVQKC010171103.1:0-10085 GCA_036025475.1 Philypnodon macrostomus
GTGGCACCGGTCTATGTCCTGTCCCATGTAATAAGATATACCACACTAAAAAAATATACAAAAAGTGTCATTTGGATTTTTGAAACGGCTGAAAAATGTGGCGCCCAAAGGGTTATACCATCAACCCAAAACATGCACGTTAGGTTAATCCTCCAGGTAGGTACATCCTGACCAAGATCTTTGCTCAAGATCTGGAGATGGGTTCCCGGGCCCCTGCACTGCGCCTGCACACTGCTCCTGACAGTTTGCCCCAGTAGCATTGAGGGCCGGGTCAAATGCAGAGGACAAATTTCCCCATGGGGATAATAAAGTGCAACCTTAACCTTTAAAAGTTGGTTGTGCACAGAATAGCAGTTAGTTGGTTGGAGATGTTTTTTTCTGTCCCTTAGTTACTAAACTGACACAAAATGGGCACAGCAAGGAGAAAAAAAAGTGAATTTCCATGTATTCAAAATTGAATGTACCAATAGGCCTAATCCATCATCATTCTACAGACAATACTGCCTGGCGCCTGGACTATGGCAACCCCAGCAATTCTTCATACTTTGCAAAACCAGCCGAACACTATGATTATACATATTCCACCACAGTACCACAACAAGCATAGAAAACCCCCACCTCAAGGGTCAGCGAAAGCTTTTGTCCTCTCAAAAGCTGGAAGTAAATATTTTAATTACGCATTTCATTTAGAAAGAACTATTGTTTGTGGGGGTCACCAAATCTAGCACGACCACAAAACGCTGGGGTTAAAGACGAAATAATAGAACTGGTCTGGCAAAAGAATCCCAAATACTCAAAAAGGGACGCGCTGTTTTGAAATGACGTGACCGCAGTGGGCTTACAGCAGAGGCCGGGGGTCTGGGGAGAGGGAGAATGAGGCGTTTAAAGACACCCACAAATGTACGAAAAAGCCACAAGAAAAAGCCACAAGGACGTCAGAGGAACTAGTCTCCTGAATGTAAACATGATTTCAGATCACGTCCATGTTTTTGTCTCAGTGCCGTTTCCACTACTAGTTTAAATCTTTAGACAGGGCTTAAGATGTGGGTATGTGTAAGTGAGGATTGAAACAGCAGTAACACGAGGAGTACATGCAGACTCTACTTAGAGAGGTTTTAGTTGTCCTTGCACCTTGCTGAGAAGGAGAAGCCACACAGTTCACCCCATTACAGTAATGAATAGGTCTATATGTTTGCTGAAGTCAAGAAAAGTTAACAATACTACTAATAAAAATATATATTTCTGTCAAACCACATTTTTATTAGGACTGCATGGTATTAGGAAACCTATGCTGAGACCCTGCTGAGAAAATATATTGTTTTTTAATCAATACAACATCATTCATGAACAAAATACCCTTAAGTGAATTGCAAAAAAAGACAGAGACCACTGACTTCTCTTAACACAATTATTGCACAATTATTTCTGGTTTTGTCCCAAAACAGGTCAAGATTTAACTTCAACTTTCAAACTTGAAGGTCCTACACCCCATAAGTTGATTATCACAAACCACCAATCATGTTCAATCAAGCCCAAAGTCTCAGCCATTACGTTGGCTCGACTGTTCATTTCAGTGTAGTACCTTCGTGGTGGTCACTCGTCCCCCGTCTCTCCTCTTTCTGATGACATCCTTGCCTGGTACATTACGTGTTTTCGAAAATCTCAGTTTCTCAAAGATATGGCCCCAGGAGAAGGTTTTATACCAGGCTTTAGTACGGGGAGCTCCTCAAAGTACGATCCATTCTGACACATTGCATATACAATCCTTCAAGAGAAAAATATACTGGCTTCAAAGAAAGTCGGCATTGGTCTTAAAAAAAAAACAGAAACGTGTATGTGCCATAGGAATCAACAAGTGAGTCAACTTTCAGATTGATTTTTTTGTACAGTAGATAAAGCATAATTCTTCAAAGGTTTTGACCATACTAATGCAGACCCCTGAGCGGCAAATAAGGAACAATATGAGATTTAAACCGAAGCTTTCAAAATTCATTTTTTTCATTTCAAGTTTGTTGTTTGAGAATTTTGAGATGATCTACATCTCCCCCACACTATGTCAAGAAGACCAAACGTACAAAATGGCAGCCTTGGAAGGTTAAACTTGCAAAACAAAAGTTGAAAGTAAGAAGTAGGATCTCTAAGAATGACCTCATGAGAAATAGTTGAAGTGCCAAGGTAGGTCTTTATTAAGGATTATACATTACAGACATCAGGATAGAGCGGATGATAGCGCAGAGCATAGAGGCACAGGAAGGGTCAGGAAGGGCAGAAGCAGACAGAAGCTGGAGCTCATATATAAAGTCCTCTCTTTGCTTGTTGTAAAATATATATGATCACAAAATAGGTGGTCAACCTACAGATTACTTTTCAAATCATACAGAGTTAAAAGTCAAAGTAGACACAAAAGACAAGCTTTCAAAAATCTGTCTTAGAGGTCATAAGTAACTCTACAGAAGCCTCAAAGGGTCAAAAGCAGCCAGAGACAGATGAAAATTATGGTGTCAATATATAAACCACAGATGGTCAAAAATATAGCAGCCTTGAAATTTCCAAAGTAGTTGCCCCAGAGAGCAGGAATTCACTGAGGAATGCCTCCAAAAACTGTGTCTATACTGGCACATAAATCTAACATTATCCTTCAAGAAAAATATATTGTCTTTAAAGGGAGTCCACACTGCATTCCAATTCTATGTGGCACAGGAGTCAACAAATGGTCAACTTTTAGGTTCGTTTTTTTTGTCAATGCATAACAAACAATTCTTCAAAAGCTTTCAGGACTACAGCAACCGTAAAAAACCCAAACTATAGTTTTTTGAGGTTCAAAACTCAAACTACGGCTGTCAGAAAGAGACACATTGTAACCTATGGTCATGCCTTTACAGATTGCAATCTTACCGTACTACATCAGTTACATTACAGAAACCTCAGACAGCTAACATTTAGTAAAACTGTGCAACAAAAGATCCATGATTAAATGATGCACTCGTTTTTCTTCTTCCAGACTTTTGCCCCGTCCCAGTTCTTAGTGGGTAGCTGTGTGAAGGTGTCCACAAGGGTTCTGATGGGTTTTATTTGACATTTGGGAAAGTGCACACCTCGACCCTCTCTGTCATTTTTGCTATGAATGAACAAACATTTGGAAAAGCAAACATAACCCTATGTGTGGCAGGCTAAAGTGATGTTAGATTCATCAGAAAGTCTCCAACAGAGGATAATTGAGTCATTTTGACACAAAGAGACAAGACAGTTCTGCCAGTCTGGTCTATTACCTGGACAACTTAAATCTTTCAGTTCAGCTGTTTCTCTACTTTTACCAGATTAGCACTTCCTGCTAATGTTGCTTAGAAACAAAAGGTATGTGCTTTAAATACATCCCATTGAATTGCATTGTGGGTAATGTCCTTCACCGCAGTCTGCACCAATTGCACAATTACGCAAGTGTGGATCCAAGTGCAGATGTAGTATTTTCTCCGAGAATATGAGGTTCTTCCCAACCCCCTCCAACTGTCTCACACATGAAGCACACACTGCCTTTCACAAACCAAGAAGTAAAGTAAATTTTAATAAAACAACTGCCCCTTCACATTATTCCTGATAGATTCTAATTTGTGATAGATAATGGATGTATCGACCAATCAGAACACTCCTGTCCTGTGGAAGATATTGATTGATTAAAGTCTCTCAAAGTAAATTTTTTTCTCAGATGGCTTCTGATTTGCTGTACTACTGACTGAGTAATCATTTTGGCTCAATACCAATGGAAAATCAGCAGCTTTTTAAAAAACAGAATACCCATGAGGCAAATATCAGATCTCAAACCCTACAGAGGCCTCAGAGAGTCAAAAAGTAGCCAGAGCCGTAACGTGATGCACCTTTCAAATCAGAATATTTGCATATGAATGAATATAATCATAACGCACTTTATATTTCATCCCCTAAGAATGATAAGGTTCTTTCTGACATGTTTAGCTGAATTGAGTTATTTACCTAATCTTCATAATAGCAAGTTGTTGTTGTTTTGTTGAGTTTTATTCATTTTTAAGGTTTTCATTTGCCAAGGTCAACTCATGCTGCCCCAAAGTGCTTTACAGGTGCAATTAATTCAATTCATAATATAAGGTAAAACACTAACATTTGCAAGAAAAACAAGACATAAAAACATAAAATAAAGTTCTATCTTATATCAAGCCTTGACTTTTTAAAGTGGATTTACTAAAATGTAGTCAGAACGCAGAAAGAACCTCATAAATCTAAGGGGGCGATTTGTTCAACAAATCTCAAAGTCCTACAGTAAAAATGGTGAAGAGAAAAAATAAATAAATAAAAAAAATCAACCATAAAATAGTTTCAATAAAAATGTCAATACTAATAAATCAGTGCTATTTTTTTTCCATTTCCGCTTACCATTTAGATCAATACATATTAATTCCTTTATGCTACCAAATAATGTTACTGATCTCTGCCCAACTCTTATATTATTGATATATTGAATGACATGCCAAATACACTCACCTTGAGATATGGACCTAGAGTTAATGTTGCCCTCACACTTGCGCTTGGCATTGAACAGCAGGCCGATCTGTTCCTCCTTGGTGAGCACGTCATCTGCATAAACCTAAACAAAAACAGAAAATAGCTCAAAGTCACTATAAATATAACCCATAATATAGACGTGGGTTGCGTTCTTTCTGCTGCCCCACTTTCTGACATTGTATCTTTTTATTCCGTTAGTTCAAGCATAGAAAACATTTTATTATAGGAGTGATTTTGTGTTAGCGAGAGACTGTATTCATCAATTCTTCAAATTTTTTGTTTGTGTTGAGGAAAGCCATAGATAAAACCAATGTATTAGTATTATTATTATTACTTTTGCATTCAATGACAACATAACATTCAACATAAAAGACTTTCAACATAAAAGACTTTCAACATAAACATTTACAAACTTTGTTATCTAAAAGAAACAACAGTGTAAATCACTGTAATTCAATTTCAAATCTAAGTTTACCAACAAAATCATTCATTATTTTTGCACAGTAATAATGTTTAGAAATAAAGATTTGCAAAATACAGATTTAGAAACAGTCAATAATAAATAAATTACCAAACTAAAAACATTAATAAACTACCAACAACATTTTCGACTAGTGGCCTAATCCCACAAAACAACGCTTTATCTTTAATTGATTTTTTCACCATGCAGATCAGTACTTTGGTAAACAAATATGGCTCATGCAATGGCATTTTAAAAACAAAAATCTTAAATATACATATACAGTTTTCAAATCTAAAACTCAAAATGTGGACAAATAAATTGACTATAGAGGCCTAGGTTTCAGGTGACATTGGCCAAAGAAAGACCATGTGAGCATACACATACACAATCAATACAATGTTAAGTCAAAGCTAAGGCAAATTGAGACCAAAGTGAATTTAAGTGGCTCTTTAAATTGAAGTGCTTGTTCTGATAAAACGCTACTCATTTGTCCACATCAACCAATCGATAGAAAAGACCATTTTGCTGTCAGTAAATAACTTGAAATGCATGAGATTTTTGGGCATGCAAGTTAAGCAGACTGCATTTTTAATAGAGCTTTCTCCACATTATCTAGGGTATTCCCCACCTAAGGCTCATCATTTATTTTATTCCTTATTTTAAAACTTATTTTTATGACATACTTTTGACAGGATTGTTTTTAGGGGCCCTGTTAAATTCGTTGATGACCCACATTTTGTTTCCGACCCAGTAATTTGAGAACCGCTTGTACAGAAGAATTACAAAAGCTTACATATAAGGATTATGAACAGGCCTTGACATTAGCACTAGCCAAGTATCCAAATGCAGGTAGATTTTACTTAGGCTAGGAACCCATTATGTTGCATACATAACTGCGCATTTAACTAGTTTGGGCCTGGCTTTATCCAGCTATGTTTAAAAACGCCCTGCCAATTTAGACTGCATCATAACTGATACGCCGGTACAACTGTAAAATTGTGGGCCTTGAACCACATTTTCAGCTAACCGTATCCTGCATGTGATAAATATGGCTAGTAAAAATCTTAAAATGCTAGCCACTCTGACCAATGAGAAAATAAGGTAATGTCAGGACCTGATAATGAAGCTTCACAGTAGAGGAAGATTTTAACACAAGCTGATCTTCGTGTCACAAATTCTGGTCATGTTTCATTAAACCTAGAAAACCAATGCTGTCGTCCCCGACAGTAAGGTGTATACCGGCGAAACGGCCCCATACATCTGCCACAACTGCTATGGAAACAATGGGCACCTTAATCAGACATTGTGTGATTTAGAATTTATATTGTTAATGAGCAATTAAGAGGCCCCACCCCCAAACCATGACAAAAATGAGAAGGGTCTATTAGCCTTTTTTGATTTGTCTGGATGTTTGTGAAGAATGTTTTTGCCAAATTTAGTAAATTTCCCTAAAACTACATTCTTCTTTCAGTCTATAGGGGGCACTAAAGAGGTAACTGCCATCATATTGGGCCGGGGGGATAATTAGGTGTTTCAGGTTTGAGCCTAATCAGGCAAAGTATGTGCAAGTCGTCGTTTTGCCGATCTAATGATGAGTATGTGTATGTAATTGGGGCCCCTCTAAGTACTAATCAAGGAATAATATGTATAAAAGACTGTCCAATAGTCTGGCACTGTTTACCAAGCTTTGATGAAGATGCAAAAGTCACAAAACCATGTTATTAATCAGTGCAGGTCCAACATAAGATTGTTCTAGAAAAGCAGAGCAGTTCACTTCAGTAGATCAGTCCAACTCATTAATGTGCATTCAACTCACATGGACTATTTCACATTTCAACATGCAGTACTTTGTAGGAGAGATGCGCGAGTCCACAAAATATCAAAATAAGCTCCACCTATTTCCTCTTTAGTAACAACATGAATGAATATGTTTACACACTGTTGTTTATTTATTTTCAAAAAGAAATCACTTACAGGTTCAATTGATGTACAAAATGATCATCAATGTTCTCAGTCCTTCACATACATCACACAAGGGCTCAAATGCAATTATTGTATATTGTGAATTATTGTAATTTAGCAATTACAGGTGGTTTTGCCCTTAATTATTTATTTACAATTATTTTCAGTTTTCTTGCTTTTTTTTAAAGATTTTCTACAATAAATATTAATTATAACTCATAACTCAAAAAGTCTTTGCCGGATCTTTTTCAACTTTTCTAGACAGTTACATATCATGAAGGCGCTGAACTGGATTGATGATGGTACTTCTACCATTAATGATAATTACTTAATGAACCAATTAATGCCCTAAAGCACTTTAATTGAGCCAATAATCCTGCTGAACATAAACAAAATCTCATGAATTTTGGCACAGTGATCTGGGCTAGTGTATATTTAATGTACATAGGTAAATTACACAGGTCAAATAAAGAATGCCTCTATAGTGCCCCCATGTTTATGACCCATATGGGACCCTGGACACACTTGCAATGAAACTTGGTACAGTGATTCTCCACATTAACAACACAAATGTTAATCGCAATGATTTATTTTCTGACACTATCTGGAGCTGAAGTCATTCATGTTTAAAAAGTGTGTGAAATGCATCCGCTTGGCTCCAGTCTAGCAGCCTCTCTGCCTCAGAAGTGCTGTGATGGTCAAAGACTGTCACTGTGGATCATCAATGCGGTCAAAAATCCCTCTTAAACCTACACTGCTGACATTTTCATGAAGTCGATACACAGCTATGGCGCTCTGGAATTGTAAAGGTCACATTAGCTTACATTTAAACCACAGCAGAGCCATTGTCAAAATGTCCATCACGGAAAAATCTGGAGTGGACTGTCAAGATGATATTTTTGCGCTGTCTGCGGAATTGTTTTAATACTATTTGGTTATTATAGTACTTGTAGAAACCAATGGCAGATGCAGTTGCCAAAATATAGATCTGAAATTAAATGAATAAATAATTATAAACGGTAATAATGATGACAGTAATAATTACTATAGCCAAATGTAACAATAATGAAGACATTTCCAATTTTTGATGATGCTAATCCCAATTAAATGAACTACACTGAAGTATTAGGGAAAAATAGTCACACTTTATTTGACATAGCCCTTATCTACATTGTATCTACCTCATTAAGTACAATGTAATACACTGTGTAACAAACTGTAGTAATGTAATTACCCAACACAAAATATTATTATGGCCCCACTCTACAACAAACAGGAAGTCGGCCATTTTGAATTGAATTTGGGAGGTAAGGTATATTTGACAGCCTCTAACTTGCACATACTTTGCCCGATTAGGCTCAAACATGAAATACTTAATTACCCCCTGGCCCTGAACACATCTGACAAATATGATGACAGTTACCTCTATAGCGCCCCCTATAGACTGAAAGAAGAATGTAGTTTTAAGGAATTTTACAAAATTTGGCAAAAACAAACATCCAGACAAATCAAAAAAGTCAAATAGACACTTCCCATGTTTGTCATGGTTTGGGGTCGGGGCCTCCTAATTGCTCATTAACAATATTAAAACTTTTAGAAATCACACAATGTCTGATTAAGGTGCCCGTTGGTGACAGTTGTAGCAGATGTATGGTGCAGATGTATGGGGCAGACGTATGGGGCCATTTTGCCGATATACATCTTGCTGTCAGGGACGACAGTACAGGCCTAGTTACTCCATTGTACATCCAGAATGGTTAGTGTTAGGGACAATGTAGTTTTTACAGTTTGTTACACAGTGTATTACATTTTATTTAATGAGGTAGAAACAATGTAGTTAATGGTTGTGTAAAATAAAGTGGGAGCCCTGATCTAAATCTTCACAAATAAAATATTGAGCAACTTCTTCTCTACCCACTCACTCACAGCACACATCCTCAGTCAGTACCATAATAATATAAGGTTGGTACATTGTAGTCTGCTTGTGTGCTTAAGTATATAGCTCCTGTTTACAAACTTTATATTTTACTGTTGCTTTTTGTGAGTGCTTTGCCATAAATAATTCACTCAATTTTTCACCCGCTACTCTGTCAGCTCTGGACAGAATCAGTGTGTTTTGCATCAAATACATTTTCCAGTCCAATGGCTTCACTGAAAACACTTCGCTGTCTGCTTACAGATCACTTCTGGGGCCATTATAAATCTACATGTAGTTTTTGACCAGCCATAAACACCCAAACAACAGATGTGGAACTTTGAAGTGCTTCAACTCAACTAGCTGCACCAGTTCTCGTTCTGCAAGGATTGTACGGTTCTTGAAGCGGCTCTAACTCTAAGGTATACAAGAAATCATCTTAAGTACAATTTCTGGAGATGCCTGTTCACTACAAAAGCATACAGTTTCAAAATGTTATTCCCAAATAAAATGGCCAACCATTTTGAAAACTCGAAAAAGTCTGTCTGTAAAAAATTTATGAAATGCCAAACATATTCTCAAACCAAATTCACAATGTCAGGGTTAGGGGTCTGAGTGGTTAGGGTTAGGTTAGGATTAATCTTGGGTTAATCATCAACAAAACTATTCAATATGATGACATGACAACTTGCATTATATAATCAGTTTATGTATGTATATTGAAAGATAAAAAAAAAAAAATAATAAAATGGAAATTCATTATTAAACAATTTCAAACTATGTAATGTCAACTAAAAAGGTGGACACTTGTTAAAAGGTCCACAAACAAAAGAAGGAGTCATGGTGATAAAAGATTGTTTTGTGATGTGATCAGCTAAGATCGTTGAATCGTGCTACAGTGCATTCATTTATGCTCAGCTCCTCCATTTTCCTGTAACAATGACAGTGTTCATATTAATAAAAAAGGAAAAATAAATTGTATTATGAAGAACATTAGATTGGATGTACAGTACAGACCAAAATTTTGGACACACCTTCTCATTCAATGAGTTTCCTTTCTTTCATGACTATTGACATTGTAAACTCACACTGAAGGCATCAAAACTATGAATTAACACATGTGGAAATATGTACTTAACAAAAATTGCCAAACAACTGAAAATACGCCTTATATTCTAATTTCTTCAAAGAAGCCACCTTTAGCTCTGATTA
>JAVQKC010171148.1:0-15708 GCA_036025475.1 Philypnodon macrostomus
AGATAGATAGATAGATAGATAGATAGATAGATAGATAGATAGATAGATAGATAGATAGATAGATAGATAGATAGATAGATAGATAGATAGATAGATTTGTATTAATAGCATCCAGCCTGACAGAAATGTTCTTATGTTTGAATAAGAACAGACACTAAACAGTCTGCTTCACACTTTACATAAACATTCCCCCAATTTACTCTCCGCACGTTGAATTTGGTCCCAATAATTGGAACGGACAGTGATACAAAGTGATAGTTTTGGGCTCAGTGTTGACGCTCTTAATTGACACTGCTTTGTTTTGGGGTGGGGTGGGGGGGGGGGTGGGGTGTTAGGTTGAAGGGGGTGTTTCATGTGTGTTTGTTTGGTCCTGTGTCAGTCAGTCAGAGGACTCCGGACCCCCAGGACCCCCCGGTGCTCATTTGCCGCTCACGTTTCCTTCTTTCCATCTCGCCTTCACATTATTAAAATCATCCTTCAGCTTTTTTTTTTTTCCAGCGAGAGCCTCTTTGTTATTCTGCTGGCTATGGGCTCCCAGCTCTGTCAAGTCTTCACCAATTACAGTCGCAGGTACAATGGTCTATTCAAAGGATCACAGCCCTTGACTGGTTTGGAGAGAGTGATTTGTGATCATTATTCAGCCGCCCGTAGCGAACGCCGTACCTGAAGGAATGCAAATAACGTGCCACCAAATAGACAGTGCGGTGAAAGTGACAAACTACACGCTGTTATTATCTCAGATTGGATTTTTCTCCGTGTCTTATGTTTCACATTTTTGGGAGCTCAGACTAAATGTGTTTTATATTTCGACCCTCCTTTTTATTGGGGATACATTAGCAAGCGGTGCAGGTAACGTCACACAGAATACGGATCGAGAGAGAAATATTAGGTTACACTTCCCAGGCTAATAGATGTGAGGCAAGCAGAAGTTGAGATGTGTATATGAGGCATGGACAATTCCCCTGTTATTGTTCAAAACATAAAAAGCAAGACCTTTAAGAAAAAACTGGACCAACTCACAACCACCAAACACTAATACAATATACTGTGTGTGAGGTGACAAGACATCAGATGAAAATGTAAAATAACATCATAAGCATCTTGATAACTAAGCATATCATAAATGACATTTTAGGTTTAGTTGTAGTTTGTTGCATGGGCTAATGCTGCGTTTATGTGGTCCTCGGAAACTCGGAACAGGAAGTCGTTGTTCATTCAGAACATCCAGATATTTATTATATTAGGCGTTTATTTAACTTTGTAATTGGCTCAACAAACTGAAATTAAAGGCAATAAACTTAAACAAACATGGTTACGTAACGGCTAATGATGCTGCACTGCAAGCTTTCATGTGCATTTTTCAACTCGGAAAAACATTTTTCCCGAGTTCCCGACATGCACATGAATGCACCATTTCACTGTGAAGACTCGTACTCGTTGCTACTCTGCTATTAGCTGGTTTTTATGTTGGTTGTTTTGGTCTTTTGTGTCTTGTGTGCTTTCAGGAGGTGGAGTAACAAGTATGGACGTAGTTTTGCTGACTTTATTGTGTAACATGAATCAAAAGGTAAATAAGCTAAGTTGAGTGTGACTGATATACCCAGACCACTTAGTTTCTCTGTAAGCCATTTTATGCCAAAACTACTGAATGGATTTGTATGAAATTTACAGGGAAGGTCACAAATGACACAATTGATAAGATCTGGGATCACCGTTTAGAACCAGGATTTTCCCAGAGAATGTCATCTGTTAGCCCAGAGGCGAGCATGCCAATACAACACAAGGCAGGCAATAGTTTGACATAAAACTCTGAATCAACACAGTGTCACTACGGCAGTTTGCAATGACAGTGGTTGGCTGTCTCAAAGTCCCTTCCCCATCCTTCTCACAGTTAAGTAAACAAATCAATGAGCAGCAGTAATTTGCAAAATAGCGCTGATGACGTTTTTTGAGACAATGTGCTGTGCCAGATAAAATTTGTTTTATTAGGCTATTAGTGTAGTTTCTCTGGTTTTGATAAACTCTCATTGTATTAAGATGATTTGAATGATTTTGAATTGAGGACATTAATAGAAAGAAAGGAAGAAAATTCACTGTTTTGTCATTGTTTCTGGAGAGGTGTCCAGTCCCACAGAAGGTTCTATGTAAGTGTTTATAGGGGAAATGGGCTGCCTTGGCAGAGGTCTGCTCTCTACGTGTGGTTTCTAGTATAATTATCTTTTCCGCAGATACAAGAAATAAATTGCATCTTGTGTTCTCTCCTGGCCTGTTTCTGGTCATATACCGTTTATTGATAATCATTAGTTTGGAGCTGTGATGTGGTGCTGTAGGTGATAAAATGGTGACATTGTTATTGGTATAGATGTGGTATTGAGGCGCGTGGGTCCCTCCTACTCTTTGATTCTTAAAGGCTTTAAACAGGAAACTGGGATTACACATAATGACGGGGACCCCTTCGAATCAATCATGGCCAGGAGCCGCGTGTGAAAATGGATTTATGTGATGTTGTTCTGGCCAATCCCGAGCCTGGAACCTTGGTCCGGCTAATCTCATAATTGCCCTAACCCCCTCGTATTGTTCTCACTGAGAGTTACCATTATAGGTGCAAGGATATCTTTGTCCGCAATGTCAGGTGTCCTGCTGCACGGGAACACCAGGCCAGGATAAAACATAACAAAAGGGTCTAAAAGTAAGGGGAGTTTCATACTTGTTCTTCCAGGCTTTAGTTAAATGTTGGGTCAAACTGGGACAATTAGAGGTGAGGACCTTGCAGAGACAAATAATGGCCGACTAATGGATCACAAGGCCTTTAAAGTAGTGTTTAATTACACATGTATTTCGGTTGTTATTGCAGAGTTGAATATGTTTCATATATATTATAATACATCCTTTTAACGCAGGATTTAAATTATCTAGCACTTTGCTCAGTAAATAGTCACATTAAAAGTGGCCTTAAAATGGGCACTCATTATATTTGATATAGTGTAATTACACGTACTAAGGTTAGTGAAAAAGGCTTAACTAGAACACAGTTTAGACTACTTTCTCATGTTTATCTCCACAACAATCTTAGATCTGAAAAAGACAATTAAAAGTAACACGTCTTCTCATTCATCAGTATTGTTTTTAATGGTGACAAATACTCACAGGCCAGAAGTAACATGGAGAACAAGTGGACTATAATAATATATTCAATGGCCATAATATAAGATTACATATAAAACAATAACTTAATTTAGAGTATTTCTTGACAAACAAAGAAATATAAAGTGTGTATGTGAATCAGTATCAGTATGCAGCCTTGTAAGTCTGCAGCAGTGGGACACTCAAAAGTGAAAAGTAGTTGGCCTTGCATTAAATAGACACATACTGCACATATGCAGTAAGTAAACACATACGTAGTAAAAAGTACAAACCAAAACAAGACAGGACAAAAATCACACTACATGCATCAGTCCATAAATGTTCAGATGTATCATGGTGGCAGCCATGTTGAATTATTTAGAACAAAATTAAATATCGCCATCTATTGGACAAAAATTACATAGTGTTGGTTTAAAGTCAAATTTATTCAGAGACAATTCTTATCACAATATTCTTTAATAATAATAATAATAATAATAATAATAATAATAATAATAATAATAATAATAATAATGCATCGGATTTATATAGATGATATATTATTCATTCCCTCTCCAATTCCAATACTATTGTAGCCACAGCTGCCCCGGGGCTCACTGGGACGTGTCCACCATTCTGTGCCATGCTCTTCAACCACAATTAATCACACTAACACATTCATACATGGGCAATGTGGGTGAAGTATCTTTCCCAGGGACACGACAGTATGTGACCCTGCGGTATTAACTTAACTTTGTCATATCAAACTTTTATTCAAAAAAACTCATCTACACAGCAGTGTCACCTGATCCACTTACCACTATACCACACCAATGAATAATACTAACCCCTCTAGCCCTGTTTTTTGTTATAGGTTGGTCAAAATCAAAGAGTGGGTGGACAGCCACGACCCTGGCGCTCTGGTCATCCCCTTCAGCGGTGGTATGGAGAGTCAACTACAGGACATGGCAGATGAGGAGCTTCAAAACTACTGCTCAGAGCACAAGACACAGAGGTCTTCACATTCACTCTCTACACTGCCGTGTTATATGTGCTGTCCTTAATTGCATGTGATAAAATAATAAACGTCAGAGTAATTACCATTGTAAAGCAAAGGATTCCTCTTCTTACCAATAACTCACTCAAAGGGTTTTCCTCTATATTAAGTTTTTAACTGTCATCTGTCATCCGTAGGTATAATTAGAACTTTCAGGGTTTATTGTTCTGCTGTGAAAACCTCTA
The DNA here is from genome assembly GCA_036025475.1 of Philypnodon macrostomus. Lineage (NCBI taxonomy): Eukaryota > Metazoa > Chordata > Actinopteri > Gobiiformes > Eleotridae > Philypnodon > Philypnodon macrostomus. Next base: position 4,366 of record JAVQKC010171148.1, read on the forward strand.
TGGGCAGAAAAATGGTGACAGGGAAGACAGGGAAGGAGCTAAATTCTTAAAAACGCTAAATGAGTCCACAAGCGTTGTAATTAATCATGGGAGCCATTGGAGACTTGTGTGTGTTATGTGAAATGAAGTGACCTATCTTAGTCAATTAATGGGGTTGTATGGGAATGAATGGGAATGGAGTTGGTGATACAAAATGTTTAAAGAGACAGTGTGTGTTTGTTAGTATACAAGATTGCGTTCTGACTACCATAGCCTGACCAAAGTGACCGCTTGTGGAGTAGTGTGGAAGTTTAATATCTGTTCTGTGGTAAGCTTATATTGGATTTGACTCCATGTCCGGGCTACGACATTCACATTCTAAAAATATTAACCAGGCGCTTAAGGTAAGGCATGTATTGACACTACTGGCAGTGAGACAGTGTTTTTCTATTACCATCCATTGCATTGCCAAAATGCAATGAGGAAAATTGTTTACTGAAGAGATGTCAGCATTATTCCTACAAATAAAGAGTCACTGTTTTGTATTTGAATTAAAAAAAAACATTCTAAGATGCCTTTTGATACTGCCTCCCCAGTGCACTGAGTAAGATCATCAAAACGGGCTACGCTGCGCTTCAACTGGAGTACTTCTTCACGGCCGGACCAGACGAAGTGCGGGCCTGGACTATACGGGTAAGAGAATCTCAGAGAAACCGTCCAATCAGCATGCAGCGTCCCCTGTTCCACACTGCTGCTGCCTGCTCCGATATCACACTCTCCCAACTTTGTCACGGTGACGCTTTAGCCGGTCATTACAGGCCGAGGATAACTTCAATTTACTGGTGTGAGCCGCTGAACGGTGACAGTGGGGGCCCCGCATTGATTGAGGAACGGCAACAATTGATTTTGCCCATTACGTGCGTGAGAATGTTTCCATCCCCGCGCCGATCGGACTGCCTCCTCCTGCCGCCGGAGATAAGGGCCCGCCGCATTGTGCCGGCCTAATCTGTGTGACGGAGGGTGTCTGTGCCAAAATTGATGTGGCTTTTCATTGGAGTGTTTGTGGGGCTCGCCGGGGGCTCCTCCTCCGGGTGCGTCTCAGTTTACCGCGCGCCCGGACCGTCCACGGCTTTGTGTAACCGCATCACAGCATCTACATCAATACAGATGTTGGATTTGCATGCTCTTATTGTGGAAACACTCACTCACTGGTTCTTTTTTTAGACAAACAGAGGAGGGACTATTGAGCCAGACTGACTGGGGTTTTGTCCAAGTTTAATAGATTGAATTTATAAGTTATTGATGTTATGTTAAAGAGGCATTTGTGAATAGAGGAGCAGCATTTTTAAAATATATGGGTGCTGTTAAGGATTATTTTCCCTTATACAATTCAGTAAATGACATTGACAACAACGCACATGCTTCCTTGTAAGGATTCCCCAATAATCTAGTATTTTATTATAAATTATGTGAATAACTTAAGTTATCTTTTGCTTTTTAAATATACTGAGGTAACTTATGCCTGTGATCCATAATACATGTAACATACATACTGACATAGCTTCAATCATTACTATTTCCCATAAAGTATGTCTGATATGAACCTACTTAGATTTAGTGGAATACCTGCCATTCTGTCTGGTAAAGAAACAATGAATCATTCAAAATGAATGCACTGTATCACTATTTTGTGTACGTGTCACTATTATACATTTTTATAATCAATGCAAATTCTTAATCCATCCAAGTCTTTTCACCACCTCATTAGTTTTTACCACTCTACCTACAAACACACTCTTTAATCGTCTTTACGGCACTTTACTGTTTACGGGCCAGAGCCGGACGTGAGCTCACCACTTTTTTACGGGACACAATACATTCTATCCCCATGACATCCCTGTGTTTTTGACTGATGTCGTCGCTGTTTACCACTTTGGTCCCTGCCACACTTCAAAGGCCTATCCACTTACACATAAGTGATTACACAGGGCCTTCATTAAACTCGAGGAGGCATTTAGTCAGGTAAGCATCACTGACTAACTATATTAAGCCAATACATCTTGCATTGTAAAAACTACGCTCAGTAATGTCGTGTTCCTAAACCCTTTAACATGCTTTATTAGGCAGCCTGGAGGTGACCATTATCTATCAACCCGCTCTGCATAGCTCTTAACTAGGACAATGTGGTTCTCTTGTACTGCACCTTACGAAAAAATACCCCAGTTAATCTATTTTTCTCAGGATAGACAAACCCTGATGCTGATTAATGGTAGTTAAAGTCACAAGCACTCTGTCAATGAGATGGCGAAGAGATGGTAATGTATTAGAGTCATTAAATACGCATCATTCTTTTGGCATGAAATATGTTGACCCCCAACCTTGATTATATACATAATTAAAAGTGCTCAACAGATCCTGAGCACACACACGCACACAGACAGAGGAGAGGGATGATGCACGGCGGCCACGTCACTTATTCACATCATTTGTCATTTCCGCTCGGTATTATTTCTCTCGCATATAAATTACACATTTTATCAGGAGCCACTCCAGTTGTGTCTAGGACCGGAATTCAAAGAGCAGGTGTAATAGTGTTAATTTTGCTAACAAACACATGATACAAATAGAAATGTACAGATGGGAACTTTAAATACTAAATTAATATACTCTATACCAGGGTCCAAATTTGGTTTGATTTGGCCCGTGAGGACTTTCTATGATTCAAGTATATTAAACCCAATTATTCACGACATAAATGTAATGGCCAGATTCAGCATGCTCCCCTTTCAATGCTACAGCTGTGATTTTGAGTGTGTATTGAATTATATTTGACTGTACTGGTCAAATCTGACCAAATTTAACCAGATAAGGGTAAAAAAAAAATATTATCTTTTCATTATGTTTAGGCTGCAATCTTTCTGATGGTCCACATAATGTTACCTGTTAAAATGCACTAAAATACAGGAAATGCTGACTGTTATATCAAATGTGTTTCAGGGGAGGACCCCCAGACCCCTCAGTTCAAAGGTTAAATAACTTTGTAATAAATAAAAGAGCTTTAATTATAGAAGCATGAGTGTTTCATCTCATTAAATGCATCTTTTTTATTTGGCCCACGACCAGTAATACATTTTTATGTTGGCCTTCTGGGGGAAACGTTTGTGCACCCCTGCTCTATAGTATAGTATTTTATTTTTTAACTTTTATATTACCCTAGACCTGGCAATTTGTTTGGGACAGATTTTAGAAGCATTAAACATATCAGGACCAACCATTTTTCATCATGCATTGATGTTTTGACCTCACTAACCAAAGACAAAATTCCTATTACCATTTCATAAACTCACAATTTCTTACACTCACAATTTCTTACATAAGACTCTGTTAATAACTTTTTTGGGGGGTGGAAAGGAATAGGCCACCCATGGGCCACCAGTTGAACAGGGAGCTCCTAGAGGATTTGGTTGTTAAAATATACTAACATTGCCAGTTACACCCATTCACTTTTCAAACTGAAATGGTTTGGTACCATTTTTCCCTGATATAAAATTTTCACAACTGTTTATTGAAAAATGGTCTTACATTTTTTTGAATGAAATGCCTCAACACAACATTTCCATCTCCTAATTTGCCAACGCTAAATAAAGCTAATCCATCTATCAGTTTGCTGTGAAGTTGAACTTGACAGCTCTAGAATAGACCATTTAGTCCATGTTTGCAAGCTGTGTGGACAAACCAGCCAATGAGGGCCTTCAGTGCTAGTTCGAAAGTTGACACTCTTATATGCATGCTCGTAATTGGCCATAACGCTCAACCTTCTAATCTATAAGGTTCTTCAAATAATACAAAAATCACATTTAATACTGTTTGCATAATGTGATTGTGACTTTTCATCAGTTTACAAAGTCACAATGTTTTTTTAGTTTTGATGTGTTTCAAAGGTCTTCAATACAACTATTTGAGATATACATTGAACATTCACAGTCGTAAGTCTATAGGGTCCTGGGCTGTAGGGGTCCACACCAGCACATACCTTCTCACTGCACACCGGGTCTCGCCGTTCTGACCACCGAGCCAGGGCAGCGACCCACAATGAGCAGAGATTGCTTGGACAGAAATCAATACGGCCTCGTAATGGGAATCAGAAAGCATTGATAGCAGCTCCTGGCGTCTTATCGGTGTCCAGGCCGGCCTAGCGGGACACACACAGTCGACTGTATCCTCAAATCAGCAACCCCACCACCACCTCTTCTCTACTACTCACGACACTATCACCCTATCAAACAGCATGTCGGGAGCTCGCTACAATCCATCTTCTACCACAACAATTTACTGTTCTCTCTCTCTTTCTTCCTCTCTTCTCATGACAGAAAGGCACCAAGGCTCCACAGGCTGCGGGGAAGATTCACACCGACTTCGAGAAGGGCTTCATTATGGCGGAAGTAATGAAATTCCTGGATTTTAAAGAGGAAGGCAGTGAGAACGCTGTCAAGGTGAGACGCGCCTGATGCCAGTCTCCAATGATCAGTGAATCTGGCAGGTTCACCTTTTTTTTTTACACAGGGGAAGAAATTACCGCACACAGCAACTGACAAGTACAGGTCTAAACAGTGCCACGGTGCTCAAGCTGTGCATATCTTTATCACAATGTGTCTTAACTGGCGTCTGGCACTTCTAGCGGGCAGGACTAGCTCACCTCTCCAGGCAGTGAAGCAGATCTATAGTGTGCACTGCAGGATGAGGGCACCACGGCTACATACTGCACTTGACAGGGATGTAAAGTGGCGAGTTAAATAAAGTGTGAAATAGTCACAAATGAGCGCCGTTTCATGGAACAGTAGCACAGGAATCGGACTTGGATAGCTTAGTTTTACCAATGGACCAGTTTTGGCTCGAGATTGTGGCTTGTTAACACACAAGTAAAAGCTTGATAAGCATTTTAGCTGTAGATATACTTCCATAGCATTTTGTTTAGCATGAAAATACTTATGTAATACATATTTTTGACCGAACTGGAATGGGTGGTGCAATAAAATGTGCAGTGTTTAATTTTTTTACTGGTGAAATTACAGATTGCAGTACAACTCATAGCCCCTTTAAGGTGACATGTGAGTACCAGGATATCCTCTGTGGAAAAAGGCCTTAAGCAGAATTCACATAAAAATAAATAAATAACACATGAACACATGTTCATAAATACCTCAAGATATAAAATAAAGCAAGTGGTCAACATGTTCTAATGTGTTCAGCTGCATACATAACCGGACACACGGTCAGAAAATACATGTTGATAATCACACCGAAAATATATCTTTTTTTTTTTTTTATCAGATTTGTTATAAATCAGTTCAGGTATCTGAAGTGTTGGATCTGATATGTTATGACATTTCTATTGGTCGTAAACCATACTTGAAGAGCATACTTAAATATCCACTTATGTCCTCTGAAACTGAGTTGCTTTAATAAGATACATTAGACTTACTGCATTTTCAAAGCAGGGGAAGTGACATCTACCAAAAAACAAATCACATGAGACCATGTCTTGCCCCCACCACAATGTCAAATCCACCCTCCTCCCCTGAGTGTACTAACTGATTTCATGGTGAATTTGTGATGACAATACGTGGGCGTGACCTGTGGACAACAAGCAGCTCTATCCTATAACAGTCTGACACTGCTTTTCCATCCTTAATACAAGCAATTGACTTTAATTCATTGTCAATCATTTGTTTCATATTACCAAAACTGTCATTTTAGTTAGACCCAATAATAATTTACACTGTTGGATGCCATTCACTACAGATATGCTTTTTAATCTATCAAGTGTCCTTGTCATGTCTTAAAGCTACGCTAGCTCACTTTCAACACTCGCACACTAATGTAATTACAGCTACCCATTCAAACCTTAGGAGTCAGATTTACCACTATAAAAACATGAACTGTACTACCCAAGCCCTTTTAATAGATATTCTAACATTGTGACCATGCATTATTGTCCACTCCCCCATAAGAGCCAAAGAGAGGGTGAACTGTCTCTTGGGTCTTTCTCACTGTTGTTATCTGACGATCTTCGCTTTCTTGCTTAATCCCTTATTTGGTGGGTCCTTCATAAGAACATAGCTCTTTAGAATTAGGGCCTATATGTTATTTTAATGTGGGAATAGGCCTTGCATGAATGGTGGAGGGGGCCAGTGTATAGGGATATCACATTATTAGTAATCATATCTGCTTAAGCCAAGCCCTAGCCGCTCCAGATGGTTGCTTTCAAGTGCAAATGAACCAGTTAGCCGTGTCTGGTTTTATACATACTCGCGGATCACAAATACGCATTGATTCCCCCCCCCCCCTTGCCTCTCCGTGCACTGTTTTGGTCCGTATTGAGGCCCCCGGATTAAATGGTCTCTAGAGCGTTTTTAAAGCGACATTGATTCTTCTAATTAATTGCGCATGGGGCTCTGGCAGAATGCATAAACCTGTCGGCATTAGCACTTCAAGTCAATTATGGGGAAGTGGAGAACAAACACTTACTGTACACAAAAGGGGGATGCTGGAAGTTATTCGGTTTGCCTTGAGAAGTTGGATGGTATCAAAAGGGGTGTTAATGTTGTAATCTCGTGGACAAACTGGCAGGGGGATAGGATTATGGACTCATTCAGAGCCCCTCCAGGACAGGGCATGGATACAAGTGTTCACTGAGACGACATGGTATTAGCACTTGGTTAAACCTGGGGTAGGCAGGACTAATGTGCAAGTGTACGCAATAGCCCGCCTGCAGAAAAGAAAAGAAAGCTTTTAGCCAATGGCAGTGATTGTTTGATTACATTGTAAATTTTGACTACTGCACCTTTGTATTGTATTTGCAAAAGCATTCAGTTACACCCTCATAATGAAACATCTGACACAAAACAGGTAATGTGGGAAAGCCTCATCAAGCCTTTTTAGAAATGCCTGTATTGTGCTCTGTAATATATATATATATGCCTAGTATATTCTGTCCATGGGCGATGTATGCAGAATGTTCCTAAAATGCAATATAACCTTTACATTACTATGGCCTGTTTCCTACATAACCTTCACTGTAATATCACAGTTTTGTACACATTTCTCCCAAAAGTCAAGAATCCCTAACTATTTGTGACCGTAAAAAAGATAAATGCAGCATGGAGGTGCAGTGGTTAGCACAGCAAGAGGGTCCCGGGTTCACTTCCCGGACCGGGCAGTCTGGGGCCTTTCTGTGTGGAGTTTCATGTTCATGTACGTTTCCTCTGGGGGCTCCAGTTTCCCCTACCACTAAAAACAAGTACAACAGGTTCCTCAATGGGCCAGGAATCCTCTGAAAAACATATTCTGAATCGCAGTGGGACTTTCCTGGTTAAATAAAGGTCCAATAAAATCAAATGGCTCCAATTGCACAATGTAAAAGAAGTTACTTGCTTTATCAATGTCTAGCTATAAGTATATTTGTATTTCTTATCTAGTCACAGTAATATTTTTGATAAGAAATCAGTACATGTCAAGACAAGAATGATAAGAGTGTATTTGTCTAGTATTTGTCATCGTTAATCACATGTTTTTTTCCTTTTCTATCTCACAGGCAGCTGGCAAGTACAGACAACAGGGCCGAAACTACACTGTTGAGGACGGCGACATCATCTTCTTCAAATTCAACGCACCCAACGCTCCCAAGAAGAAGTGACAGGCCCATTCTGACATTTTTCTTTCTTTCGTTCTTTCGTTCTTTTTTTTTCTTTTTTCTCCACACACATTTCACCCCTTTTCTTCTTTCTCTGCTCCAATATTTTCCTCCTCCACTACTTGTATATATAGGATAACATCTTCCCCCCTCCCTCCATCTTGTGACAGGAGTCCCCCCCCCCCCCCCCACACACATCACTTCAGTCCAGCATTTTGAAGCAGCATATGACTCTCTAGATACTTCATTAATCTCCATCACGGTTGCCGGCGGTGACACGGCTGACAACAGGGGACAATGGCACCCGATAATGCTTGTTTTACAGTAGCCCAGATGCTCGACACTCAATAAAACATTTGACAAAAACCTCTATGGCTGTGTTTGGGGATGTCTGTATCGGAGCGGAGGACGGAGATAGCGCCTCTGCCCGTCGCTGATTAGAGAATGAAAAAGACAGAGCTGACATTGACAGAAAAAAAAGTGGGGCCATTACAATTAAATGTGTTAAGTGATGGTGATTTGGAGAAGGGCAGATGTGAAGGGACAGGGATGTGTGGTCAGTGTGGAGATATGTGGTAGAGGTAAAGGTGAGGTAGGCAAAATGAAATAGCGAGGCAATGAACAGGCGAAGATTGGATATTTCTATAGAATTTAGACAAACAAGCCACATACCATAGCTGCTCACAAGAAAGAAAAGAAAGAAAGCGTACCGAAATGGAAATGCAATCTATTAGGTTACCACTAGATGTCGCCAAATCGTCGCACGGCAATAAATAAAACACATTTTTGGTTCACTAACATGCCATTTTCTATCCTAATTTAAATCGTCTGACATTACAATTGTATGCCAGAAATGTCAAAATGGTTAGAAAAGTAAACTGCCGCTGGCATACTGGGCAGGTAAATATTGATAGTTCTTGAAATGAAATGCCCAGTTTGAATTGTATATGAACTAATTCGTTGTAATGTGGTTTACTTTACTGAAGTTCAAATCTGTAAGTCTTTACCACACACTGTGTTATATGGTGTCCAAAGTGTCTCTGTAAGTCCACACACATACAAAGACTCAAAAATTGCGTACTCTTTCTTTACTTGCAAGAAATATTGCAGCATTTTGTTAGACTTTCTTATTCCTGTCCCTGAACAATGCAAATAAACACAGAATAAAGCAGGATATCCATTTGAGCCAATTTTATTTCCCCCAAAACTCAACTCAATTTTATGAAATTTCTTAAGGTATGAAAATAGAAGTTGCCTCCATCCCGGTTGGCGAGAGAAGAAGGATTCCTGTTGTCTGAAGTAGTGTTTTTCTCCCCTATACTTTGAGTGTAAGTGTTTGTGAAGCGTTTATGCTGATGGAATTGTATGGCTGCAGCCGGCGTGCTCCAAAGTAAGATTGTATTCTCCGTGGGAGTCCGAACAAAGAGGCGCGGATCAGCGGTGCTTTGCTGAATATCTTGTAACCATTAAGACCGCCGAGAACAAAATGGCCTTTTGATGGGAACAAAAAAGATTGAATAAAAATGGTGATTTCTTTTTCTTTTTTTTCTTGAGCGATAGTATTGCATATCCAACTTTTGGATGGGATGGTTTATGGAGTCAGAGCCGGTGCTAGCGCCATTGAGGATAGTGTTTGTCATGGAAATAAGGTGGATTATAGTTTTTAAGGTTTGAGATCAGTGGCAAAGTATAGGATAGTGTTTATTGTGGTGGGATGGAAAGAAAAACAGATGACAACACAAGAAACATTTGGGAATGCTTTGTGAGATAACCACTGATTGTAATGACTTCTACAGAAGCCTAGAAACTCTTCACAGATAAAGTTGTCGCAGCATATATTGAAAACTCCACAGACAACTGCTGTTCTGTCAGATCATATGGATCCTCTGGAGAGCTCTGTGGGGCTGACCCAACTGTTTGTACATTCTTCCCAGGATAGAGCTGGTGCCATTGGCCAACCTTAAAGCCCACACTCAACATTATTCATACACCACAGTTTAAAGGCCCAGCCACTGACGAGCTGTTCCCAGTGGTCTGGTGGTGGGGCATTTTGTTTTTCATAAAGTGGCAGTAAATCTTATAGGGAAGAATAAGAAAGCTATTTACACTTGTGGAGATGATATGTGGAGCAGAAATGTTAAACTGGGGTTATTGAAGGCTGCACTGGTAAATAAAAAACGCGTATTGACAATTAAGTCGTACTCACATAATAAAACATTTGTTACATTAAACACTTTATAATTAAACAAGTGGTTCACAATTGGTTGAATTTCATGGTAAATTATGATCTCCTCCTAAATATGTTTAATCTTGCGCTGCGACCTGGGATCTCGCGGGATTTCTAGTTTTCTAAACTCACGAAAACCCATCTTGTACTGCTCCCACTGATCCGTCTGCTCGACCCCACTGGTGGTGCGGCCCAATCATGTGGCAGTATTGCTGGAAGTAGGCGGGCTTTAGGTATGACAGCCTTTTAGCAAAACTTTTTTGTGACATGGAGACGCTGAACAAAACACCTATCGATCAGGCTTTTGCCAGGGTAATATAGGCTATATGTTTGCAAGAAACCTGACTTATAGCTATAATCTGCAGGAATGTGTGAACCTTGATGGCAACTTCGTATTTCAATGGTAATATCGGTTGTCTGTCTATGTATCTGTGTCAGTCCTGCAACTAACTGGCCAATTGTCAGGATGTACCCCACCAATGAACCAAAGTCAATTTACTTCACTTCTGTCTGTCTTTTGAAATATGCTGTCTATTCAATCAAAACACTGAAAAACACTGCACTACTAATATGAAATGAAAACCTGATTGAGCAGAGTTTGCATGTCCTCTCCATGTTATTGTGGGTTCTCTCCGAATATTGGAATGAACAAAAGATGAATGAACAAACCTCCTATGATGATCCCAGAGCAGTATTATACAGAAAATATCTAAACAAAATGTCAGAGGAGAATATTCAGAAGAGGATCAAAATGGGCTCTGATGTGGAGACGCAGAGACCATGATCGACTATTGCTTTGACCCTTTAAAACCTTTATTAGAAAATGTTCCTTATTGTGACAAAACTCGGAAAAAAAAATATTTCTATTATTTTATTTACTCAAATTAAATTAATGTTCAGAAATAGGCCTAAATGTTATTATTATATCCGCAAAACTACGATATTATGGAATCATGTTCACACGTACAATCTGTGAACGCGATAACTCAAAAACTAATTTGCCGGATCAGTTTCAACATTTGCACACAGGTACATACCATAAAGACGCCAAACTGTATCGATTTTGGGTACTTCTGTGATGAATGTTAATTAAGTAATTGATTAATAACGGGCCAAAATTGTGAACGCAATAACTCAAAACGTCTTTGCTGGAACTATTTCAACTGTTGCACACAGGTACATATCATGAAGATGCAGAACTGGATTGAGTTTTGTACATCTTCGATTAATGACAACTAAATAATTCACAAATTAATGTTTTGATGCACTTTTATTGAGCCAATAATCCTGCTGAACATAAACGAAATCGCATTAATTTTGGCACAATCCGGGCAATTGTATACTTAATGTACATAGGCACATTACAGAGGTCAAATAAAGAATGCCTCTATAGCGCCCCCATGTTTATGACCCCTATGGGACCCTGGACACACTTACTTTGGCA
>JAVQKC010171151.1:0-12266 GCA_036025475.1 Philypnodon macrostomus
TAAACCAGGTCTAAACCAGGACTAAACCAGGACTAAACCAGGACTAAACCAGGTCTAAACCAGGTCTAAACCAGGACTAAACTAGGACTAAACCAGGTCTAAACCAGGACTAAACCAGGACTAAACCAGGACTAAAAAAGGACTAAACCAGGACTAAACCAGGACTATACCAGGACTAAACCAGGTCTAAACCAGGACTAAACCAGGACTGAATCAGGACTAAACCAGGACTGAATCAGGACTAAACCAGGACTATACCAGGTCTAAACCAGGACTAAACCAGGACTGAATCAGGACTAAACCAGGTCTAAACCAGGACTAAACCAGGACTGAATCAGGACTAAACCAGGACTATACCAGGACTAAACCAGGACTAAACCAGGTCTAAACCAGGTCTAAAAAAGGACTAAACCAGGACTAAACCAGGACTGAATCAGGACTAAACCAGGACTGAACCAGGACTGAATCAGGACTAAACCAGGACTAAACCAGAACTAAACCAGGACTAAACCAGGTCTAAACCAGGACTAAACCAGGACTGAACCAGGACAAGGACTGAGATAAGTGTAAACTAACCCTTCCCTCTGAGCAGTTGTTGTGGTCATTAAAGCCTGTTTTTGTCACAGTTTGAGCTAAAACAACAGAAGAACAATTGGCAGCGTCTTGTTTTGGGGATATTAAAGAGGACGTGTCGTTCAGCAGCTCGCTAACGAAACACGCGGGGCTCAAACAGGAAGTTAGCCGAATTTCAAAACACAAATGAACAATAACAATAATGGTGAATTTGAGGGAGTAAAAAAAGAACAATGGTGAATTTGAGGGAGTAAAAAAAGAACAATTGTTTGGTCAAATTTTCGCTTTTTCAGAGCTAGCTTCTCATTAGCGCTGGGACATGCTAGCTTCCTTTTGCAAACACTAGCTACACAATGGAGGACCAAGTCAACGGCCTTTTCTGGACCACATCATTCTAACACAGTCCAGGACTAGACTTGGTACAGACCTGGTCTTTATCAAGGGCTTGGATGTCCGGGGGCCAAAGTTTGCCCGCCAAGCCCTTTGATATCCCAGAATTTATGGATACTAATCCCAATTATCAATGACACGGGTTGAATGATGCCCCGTTCTGGATTGGGAGAATATCAAAAATGTAACTGGATATGGGTCAAAAACAGATTTATTCAGTTTTCATTCTGTTAAGAGAACAGTCCCCAGAACCCCAGATGACACTCAAATATAAGAGTGAAATATATAAAATAACTTTCATTATAGAAGCATTGACATTTCATCTCATTACCAGTAATTCATTTTTACTTTGGCCCCTGAGGAAACATGTGTGGGCCCCCTGATCCAACCCATGACCCAAACATACAAACTGTACATATGCTGTGGTTTCTCACACATGCTTCACAAACGTCCAGGCCTGTTGAGTTCTCGTGTCTCGTGACTCTTGGCTGCGTCTCTGTAGTCACCTCTCTGTGAAATGTTCCTAACGACATTCAAGTTACTGTTCACATCCGACCGTCAGCATTCCCACCACGTACACAATACACCACTCCCAAATATGAGCCACTGACATATTTACACTGTTTCTAGTAGTTTCTAGAAGCACATTTTGAAACATGTCTTAAGGTTTGAGTTCAGATAGCGATCGTTTAGTGGAGTCACTCCTTTGTTTTTCATCTCGAGCTCGTTAGCAAATAGCTTCCTGTCAGAACTATGAGGAGTGGAGTTAGCTGCTGCTGTGATTCCAGAGACGATGGACTTAGGGCTGGAGCTGTAAGGACAGTCGGCTCTGGAGAACTGTACAATACGTTAATATAAAGACTAGTACTGACCTAGTACTAGTTTGGGTCTTCTTCATGTTTGTAAAAAATATTATACTTACAATTTATTAATATTTTATTACTTTCTATGGACTTGACTGTAGACTATTTATCAATATTTTATTACTTTTTTATGGATTTGACTATAGACTATTTATTAATATTTTATTACTTTTTTATGGATTTGATTGTAGACTATTTATCAATATTTTATTACTTTTTATGGATTTGATTGTAGACTATTTATCAATATTTTATCACTTTTTTCTGGACTTGATTGTAGACTATTTATCAATTTTTTATTACTTTTTTATGGATTTGACTATAGACTATTTATTCATATTTTATTACTTTTTTATGGATTTGACTATAGACTATTTATCAATATTTTATTACTTTTTATGGATTTGATTGTAGACTATTTATTAATATTTTATCAGTTTTTTCAAGACTTGACTATTGACTATTTATCAATATTTTATCACTTTTTTATGGACTTGACTATAGACTATTTATCAATATTTTAACCCACATCATTATTACTAAATTAAAACTAAATGCACGTCAGCAGGCAACTATATTTCTCTAAATCCATTGACTCATGGGAGTGTTCGAGAGTACAACTAATCTCAAAATAGACCGGGAGATTATTCTCAATCAAGACATGGGCATTAGTCCAGCCAATGGCATTTCCTGTTAGACCCATTAAAATCACTCGACATCTCTGACTACAGGCCCTTTCACAATAAAAGCCTCCAGATTAGACTTTGTCAACATCAACCCTAAATACTTACAACAGAAGACATAGATCTGTCTCTAAAACTCATACCCAGTCCAATCCAAACCGGTTGGGGCTGCTGTTTGTACATTCTTCACATTTGACTGAATTAAACTCCACCCAATCACATCTACATCCACAGATCTGTGTCAGGCCTCCATCAGGGCACTTCCTCAAAGATAAAACAACATTACCCTAATGTGCTTAGCTTCTGCATTGAGACAATATGCATCTGTAGGAAGTGATCCCACACCATCATTATCACCCAAGGGAGATTTCAAACTTTACATTTGGGCTTAACCAGTGCACTAAGATTGAACTAACGGTAAACAATAGAGTTAAATCCTGGTCTAAGGGTCATCACACAATACAGAAGATTTTAGCTTTGAGTTCTACGTCAAACAGAACGTGCTCTAAAGACACCATGCTGTATGGAATCATTATGAGTGAGATTAGTGCCACTAAAGCGAGCCAGCATTGAGTCGTGAAAAGCAGCTCTTACCTCGACTTCACATTTGGTGTGGCAGGAGACCCGGCACACTGAAAAAAAACACATTATAAAATTAGCTTCGATATTTAAGATCCAAGGAGAGACTTTCGAAATTTCAGTGATCGATTAAGAATGGACCAACTCAGCATACATCCACAGACAGTCCTGCTCTTAATCCTCCGGTACATCCTGACCAAGACATATTCTTCAGCGGCAGAGTGGTTATCGTTCATATCACTCACCTACACCACACTCCAAATCTCCATCTGCAACTATATGATTTACCATACGCTTTCTCACCTGGACCACTGCACCTGGACCACTGCACCTGGACCACTGCACCTGACTGCCCGGTTCACTGACGAGGAGGTGCGGTGACTGGCTTGTATAATCAGTTTCTGTTTTGATGTTTAAGTGCATTATTCATTGGCAGTCACACACTAGTGGTGGTAAGCTATCTCGCTAGCCACAGCTGTCCAGTGTCAGTCTGACAGAGAGGTGGCAGCCATACCACACCAACCATCTCTCGAACACAATCACATAAATAGATTCATAATAGTGGAGAAAGTGTCTTGGCCAGAGACACCAAGGTGCTATGGTTCACATAAAGTCCATATGCCGATACTGTATGTAGGCTGTGGGTGTTTTTGGGTGCTGCTGTGGGCTCCAACTGCTCCCACCCGCCTGTGACGGTCTCTAATCAACACGTCAAACGCACCCTAACTGTTACCCCCTCGACTCCAAATACAGGGCTGGTGCCAAAATAGAAAGGACCTAATTATATAACGTAGACTCACCAACGTTCACTTTAGGTTAGTTTGTAGAGAAATCAAAAATACATGGTTATTATTTGAGCCAGAAAGGTAGAAATGCATCTTTTTGATCAAATCCAGCCTGCGTCAGCAACTATGGGTCTCAGGCGGGGGAACGTCTCGGACAAACATCGGATTGAGGCACATTCTTTCACCAAATGTATAAATAAATTCACCTGTATGTCTTTGGGCGGTGGAGAGGACAGAACCAACTGCAACATGGGGAGAACACGCAGACTCCAGTATCATTACTCAAGTATCAGGTCACATGAGTACATTGGGGAAGACTGCACAAAAATGTCAAAAATAAATACAATTTCTACTTTTAGGACTTTTTCTTGAAATGGAGTCCATTTTTTGTCGCAGTTTGAGACTCGAGTTAACGAAGGTAAATAATTGGTTAGTGATTCACTGTCTATGTGGTGTGTGTTTTAGATATTGGTTAACTGGTTAGCTGATATTGGTGTATTGTGAAAAATATAAAAAATGCATATGAATAATGTATCTCTAAAGGAACTAACTGGGCTAAACTGGGACTGAACCAGCCTCCTCAGTAGAGAGAGCTGTGAGTGGTCCCCAAACCACTGGACTCAACCAAAAACCAAAGTCCACATTTCTGGTTAAATCGGATGAATCGTTGGTTGGTGATTCACTGTTGTGTGGTCCGGGTGGTTGATTTTTGCTCATGTTTTGGGGCTACTGTCAGAGGCTGGAGCTCTCTCTGCTGGTAACTCCTGCTGGTATCATTTAGAACAATAATAAACATCACGTCCAGGTCCGGTCTGCAGCACGTGAGGCTGAGCGCTGCCAAAGATCACTGAGGAACGGAGCACTTCCATATCGGGCGCGGACTCGGCCGAACAGACCTTGTTAGGAAGTCAGCTAATGTGAGGAGAACCAGGCCTGGGGTCCGGAGGAGGGGGAGAAGATGGAGATGATGCTAATGTGAAAAGTGTAAAGCTTTATACAATATGTTCACACTGTAATGATCCACACGCTAAAAACATACAAACCCCACACAACACGCCAAGCAGAGTCGAGAGCGAGAGTAAAAACTGACTCTTCTGGAGTCTCTTTAGAGGATGGACCAACACACACTTCTAGTTGTGTGTGTGCGTGTGTGTGTGAGTGTGCGTGTGTGTGTGAGTGTGCGTGTGTGTGTGTGTGTGTGTGTGTGTGCGTGTGTGTGAGCGTGTGTGGGAGTCTGTGTGTGTGTGTGTGTGTGTGTGTGGGAGTGTGTGTGTGCGTGTGTGTGTGTGTCTGTGTGAGTGTGTGTCTGTGTGTGTGTGTGTAGTCAACAAGTGTGAGGTAAAGTGCGGGTCAGAGCAGAGGGAGGTGAGGAGGATTAGCCTGATCAGACTGAGTCTGTCTGCACAGATTAGACCCACTGTGTACGTCTGCATAGGCACGTCCTCTTTATGTCTATGCTTAAGTTTAATAAATCAAGTGTTCATTTTCATTTACAAAAGGAGAAATTATGCACAGGTATATATTTTACTGGTAAGAGTAGATTTTAAGAAATTATTAAGATTCTATTATTTTTTTGGGAATGTGGAACTGTGTGCAAATGTGCTGGAACTATCTGAAATGGGCAAAATTTAAAATTTTATTTTACAACATGCTGGGGACTGGCACAAATTGTTGCGTTTTGGTGCCGCATAGAACAAAGCCAAAACCATGGAAAGAGCTATTCATTCAGCACCTTAAAAAGACAGCTGATGAGAACTAGCATTTCTTATAACTTAGAATGTAATTTCATTTTATATGGAACATAAATCCCATGACAGCAACAACTACTTCCTAAATTTCCAGACTTTCGGGTTTTACAGGACATGTGGGAACGCCGTCTTGTTGGGCCAGATCTGTGAAATAAATCTCTATAAAGCATGAATCATCATCACACCTGACAGGTCTCAGCTGCGTACCGAATCAATGAGAGCCTCCCGATGTGTTCAGCTGGTTTGGAGAGGTTACTTTTTCTGGTGAGAGGTTCTGAAGTTGTTTTGGTGTAAAATAGATTATATAACAAGCCGGCAGCCTGTCGCAGAGCCCCGCACACACACATACACAGTTAAAAGCACCTCTAATGCTCAGAGCTGGCCCGCTGCCGGCTCCATGCTGCCGCTGTGCTCTGATGGCACTGAGGGCACAACTGGGAACACTGGGAGGAGACAGATCCAGCCCAGGGGGATACGGGACATGGAGAGGCGGGAAACTTGTTGTGGCAGCAAGCAGAAGGGGAGAGGAGAGCGGTTTAATCACCTACGGGCATTTAGCAAAATAGTTTGGAAAAAAGTAGTAGTTTTTGTATTATTATTTTTAATAGATTAGTGTATATCAGAATGTCTGTATAAATGGGTGTTTTAAAGCGGGGATTGCTTCCATTGACTGGTTGATCGGCATACTGTATCTTGAACATGAATTAATGGATGCCAAATGTGTTGTACTAGTAAAAACATCTCTAATAGTTAACCTGAGACCTAAGACATATGATAAAAGATTATGTTGCCTATAATTCATAAAAAGTCTATTTCCAACAATGAACATAAATAGCAGGCAAGCAAAGTAAAATTAGATTATTGAAGGTGAACTTTCAGCGTGTTAGTGTGTTGTGATTTCTACACATACAAAAAAACAGCTAAAAACAGCTGAGGTAGCTGTTAAAATAGAGACGAGGGTGACAGGGGAATTTTCAGATAGTGTATAGTTTTCATTTACTTCAACGTTGAAATCTAAACCATAAATCGACATCTGGGGTTAAACTTGACAACCGTCTGAGGCAGTTCATCTGTTCACAAGATAAGCCAAATGAATGTGGTATCCAAGTTATTGATCAAGATCAATATTTTTATTAAAATGGAAACAGAAAACAGTTAATTGCCCAGCCAGCAAAAGGTTGCAGAGAGGAACAGGAGGATCAGTGTTGTTCAGTTTACAGCCTGTTTATTAACTTTGAGGACAACTTTAATCTGCATGTCCACTTGTCTCTATTACGGGGGGAACATATATTTCCTAAGAAGCATTCTGGGCACAAGAACTGAGGCTGCAGTAGCTGCTGACCTGATTGGCAGCCGGTCTGGGGAAGATTTGGGTCCTAATGACTAAAAAGAGAGCTCATGAATATACAGCCGTCCTTCACCAAAATAACTCAGAGAATTTGGGAATGTGGAGCACTTCCCTCACTTAATTCCTCACAGTGAAAAGAGGAATTAACGGCTTGTCTTCTCCCTTCGAGACTCTCACACGAGACTGTCTAGAGTCAAGGACGTGAAACCCACGGCAGGTACATGCACTGTTTGACCTCCAGAAATAAAACCAAAGCAGATTCTGATTCTTCTGAGATGTTTTGAGTATCTGAGTCATACAGTTTTCTAACAATATCTGGTGGCGCCAATTGTGGGCATCATGGGAAGGTTAAAAGGTCACGTCAATTTGTATGTTTTTTTGTGACAATAAATCGATTTTGAAATATCTGATCATTAATTCAGCGTTTCGTTTCACTATTTGCACACCATCAGCACACCGAACACAGTCATAACCAATATCATTTTAAGGTTTCTCATAAATTGAAAGATGCATGTGGATTATTTCTCTCTTTTGTGGACGTTATAACTAGCCTTGGGATAGATGAGGTTGTCATTGTAATCACTCATTATTTATTCAATTTGTAATTTTACATTTAAAGGAATAAGTAACTGGAGCCTACCCAAGCAACAGTGGGCTTTGGGTGGGATACAGCTTTGATGCCCAGTTGTTAGCAGGGCTGGTTCACAATGAGTGTATGAATGTCTCTACGTGTTTGCCCTGTTAAAAAGTGACTTTTACATCTAACATGTGTATGCTGTCAGTGAGAGACAAGATCTGTGCTAAACATATAAGTATTTAGGTTAAAACAGACGTTATTGGACGGTTTATAGGGGTTCCTATTTAACGCTCTGCAAAGGATGATAAAAGGAGAGCAAACTGCAAAAGATGCTCACTCCAGAGACACAAAACTCTTAAAAAATAATAAATTAACCATCTTAAAATCAACATGGCTCTGAAGTCTGCCTGTGATGTTTATGGTTCAAACTGTGTTAAATATGTATATTAGTAATGTAATTAAAAGCCCTAATGATACAGAATCACTCATCTAACCAAGTCACTTTGCACAGATTGAATTTCCACCTTTCATAAAAGCTTATGAAAACATCAATTGGAGGAGCAACTTTCTGACAGCCACTATTCATCAACCAGATTACAGTATAAGCTTGCTTAATGCATGGATGGCATTTTGGAACTCAAAAACTTCCTCCCTACCTTCCTTAGAAATGATGCAGAATCTCTCTTATGTCTCCCACTCAAAACAAAGTGGTATGCCAGTTATGACACACACACACACACGCACACACACACACACACACACACATACATATATATCTTTTTTAAATTAGCCTTAACTGCTGTGTTGTCAAGTGAAAATTATGAATCATACCAAAATCCTTGGCACATCCACTTCTTTGTATGTAATTACTATAGCTCGATAATGACTCACAAGTTATAGCTGCGACACATTATTGTATTTTGCCCCTTACACATCTGATACAGACATTTGAGCCAATGTACTGTACATTCTGTAAGATTAGACTTTTGAATGTCTCTCTATCATATCCCCCACGAGAATTAGTTTTAATCCTTTTAGATCTTTAGGAGAAGAGTAGCTTTGTTCTTTCCATAAAAACATATTACGAGAAATAGAGAGTCTCATGGATGTCCCTTAATAATGCATTTAAACCATTTTCATTCACTATTTTCAATTAGTGCACTAGCAGCCCATTCACAGTGGCTTGATGTTTCTTGGCTATCTCCGGCAGCTCTCTTGGTGACTCACAAGTTAAACCATAGTGCCAAAGCATCTTGCGTTCATCCCAACTTCTACTGCCGTATGTTGTCCACTGAGGGAAGAGGGCGTAAACAACAGCTGGTAACATGGGCGAGCCTATAGCAGATTATTATTGATGTTTTTCAAATTACTAACAACCGGCTGCTGAGACGAAGGGGGCAGAAAAGACACTTAACAGTATATGTAAATGTATTGTATATTCTGTTGACACGTTGAGATGATGTCATATTGAAAATATTAAAGCTGTAGTCTGGAGTTTTCCTAAATAAGACATTGTTTTTTGACCAATGGCAGTTGAGATTTACTTAGGCTCCGCCCTGGCCTCTACAGCAACATCCGTTTGTGGGGGCAGCTGCTCCACTCAAAAACTTTTATTGGTTAAAGTGGTAACCCACAAACTCTGATACGCAACCTAATTATAATAATAATATAATAATAATAATGCAATGTTATATATATCACTTTTCTGGACCCACAAAGACGCTTGACAATGACATTATTCATTCAATCCTCAGTTACACCAGGTGGTGGTAAGCTATTTGTAGCCACAGCTGCCCTTGGACAGTCTGGCTGCGTCTACGGCCCCTCCGACCACCACCAAACACCAATCACACAACCACATTCATTTATAGGCAATGTGGGTTAAGTGTCTTGCCCAAGGACACAACAACAGTGTGTCAGGCGGGGATGCAAACCGGCTACCCTCTGGTTGCAGGGTGAACTCTTACCCACTGTGCCACTGCCGCCCCAGCCACGAAATACCATAGAGAGAAGTATGTGATTGCTAAAGTTAGCATTCTAGCATCATTGACCAAAATGTAAATAGCAGTGTGCTTCACCATTGAAACCAGGTGGGTGTGTCTTTTTGATGATGGCACTTAAAGACACTTTCGTTGCACCTGTTTACCAGCTTTTTAAGTTTCACATAAGCCTCTTAGTCCCGTATTGAGCCATATGTGTACAGAAAAACCTCAAATTTTTGGTTATAATGTATTGCCGTTTAGTGCATGTTCCCATCTGGGACACTTCTGACACGACACCACAGGCCGCCTTCATGTTTTGCTGCATCTCTTCATATTATTTAAAGAGTCTCGCAGTGTTTCCCCTCATTATGTCCCCCGCTGTGAATGCATTGTTCTAATTTTCTCTCTCCCACATTCCTCGGCAGCACCAGCTTCCATCAGCCCAGTGAATAAACAGTAAATCATCCAGTCTGGTAGTGGGGGGGTGGGGTTGGCGGGGCACCTCCTCCTGTTCTTTCAACGCATTATTTTCCCATGAATACTGCTGAATAATCTTCCTTTAATTTAAAGCCCGACGGCCGCTCTCAAGCCTCACTTTTACACAATATCAACAGATTTACTGCAGCAAAATGACTCCTATTCTCCATTAAAAGTCATTCCCAAGTGTTGGAGGTTGATTGATTTCTACTCTGTATTTTCAGCCACACACCATAATATGAAGTGATGATTCATGATGGATATTTAAACCAGCAATTATATGAGTCGCCAGGGAGACAGTCTACACACGAGAATGCACGAGAGACTTTGTGGGGAGCTCAATGTGTTGTTAAATTTACCTTAAATGACATCCAGCGTGTTGAGGTCAGTTCATACTTTTAGAGACTAGTCATTCCCAAATCAGTGAATCAGCACTTATCTGATGTTGGTGTTGTACCAGGCACCGCAATCCTGGCTCTTTTTCTGAAGAAAGTGAGACAAATACTCAAAGCCGTGTGCTGTTTCCTACCTGTCAGAATTCAAGAGGTAACATCCTTCAAACAGCAAGCCTGCTCCGTTAGAAATCCCAAAGAAATACGTCTCTACAAGTAGGATGCTTTGTTGTAGCCTTTAAAGAGCTTATTTTAAGGTATATACTGATGAACAACTGAACATTCTGGTGACAGCTAGTGTTAAGTATATGATGCACAGATATAAAGGGAGTAATAAGACGGTTTATCCTAGTTAATAACACCCTGTTTGAAGTCTCTACGCAACGTTTTAAACGCAGCACAGCGCAGTGCTCGCTGCTCATTACAACAAGAGACTCAGGCTACATTACATCACTTCCAGCAAACTTAACGGAGAACAATGAGGGCAAAACGGCAATGTTAGACGAATATAATGCACTAATGTGTAACAGGGATGAAGTGAAACGCGTGAAATAGTGGAATAGTTTGGCCATTTCCCGTTTGTAGCGCTAACACGTCGTTACTACGAGCTCAAGCCTGGTGTAACCGGTGCAGACGTAGTAAGAGCTGACGCCGGTGAATGAGAGGTGGCTCCGTTTGAACCACGGTTAGACCAGAGGGCAAGGACGGCGAGCAAACGATAAACGAGAGAGAAAAGCGCTCACCTGCGGTCTATGGACCGGGAAGAAGCGAGACTAGTGCCTGTGCTGGTCCGCGCTGGTCTTGGGATGACGAGAGGCGGCGGGCATTGTGTTTTAAAGCGTGGTTTAAAGCGGCAGAATGAAGCCAATGAAGCCCAGTGAAGGGGGAGGAGCTACTACCTGCAGCAGTGCGCGCGAGCGGGCGCGTGTGTGCGCCTGTGTCACGTGCGTTTGTGTGTGTGCCTCTCACAATATGTCATCCGTTATACTAAATCTGTCTGCGCCATTTATTACATATTAATAATGTAATTAGGCAGTGCCACCACAGTTATCATCGTTATTAAGGGAAATGGAGCACATTTGCACAAGACCATAAAAGACTTGTATTGTGTTCACACATATAACATGTACCCAACAGCCTGTGGACGTTCTCAGCCTATAGTTGTATAAGGGCTAGATTAGAAAATTGGCATAAGACATTCAAATTGTTCACTTGATTTAAGTCTGTGTTTCCCAACCAGTGCAACAGGGACCCCTTGGAGAATGCAATCACATTTAACATAGAACATTAGAATTTCCACGATTACAAGACATTTATGGACGTCAGGATGTCATAGAATTTTGCACTGGGTCTCGGTAATAAAAGCTATCAATTTTAAAGATGTATTGCCAAAGATGTAATGCCAGATTTTGTGCCAAATTATATTGTCATAGCAAATTATTTAGATGTGTCTCATTTGAATTTAAATATAATATAAAATGGCAAATACAACACATAGCCTAGCATAGAGTTTATGCTTGATGGAAATTGATTAAATATGATAAAATCTTAAATATTTTACATATATCCCTGTATTGAGACTGGAGTGTGGAGGGTAAGTAAACAGTTATGAGTTTGGCGCTGACAGTGAGCAGCAGAGCCCTGTGTGGTTATGTGTATTGATCATTGTATGTTCTGTGTGTATTGATAATTGTATCAATTCGATCAGAAACACGGGAGGATCAATAGCTGGCAGCTCACCACAACACAACACAGAACACATGAAGTCATAATCACCACAATCGTTATTTACAATGAAAACTACTTCATTATTCTGACAATGAAAACTACTTCATTATTCCCCCCCCCCCCCCACCCTTACCGTGGTGT
>JAVQKC010171162.1:0-14525 GCA_036025475.1 Philypnodon macrostomus
GCCAACACACAGCCCGACTAACAGAGACTGGAGTCCAAGCACACTGATAATACTGGGGCCGTGGACCAAGAGAACAGACCCAAGAGCCAACACACAGCCCGACTAACAGAGTCTGGAGTCCAAGCACACTGATAATACTGGAGCCCTGGACCAAGAGAACAGACCCAAGAGCCAACACACAGCCCGACTAACAGAGACTGGAGTCCAAGCACACTGATAATACTGGGGCCGTGGACCAAGAGAACAGACCCAAGAGCCAACACACAGCCTGGGTAACACTTCCAGCTGCATCAAGAATAACAGGCTGTGAAGGTCTGGCTCCCTCTGCATGTGTGTCTGCTCTTATGTGAGAACCATCCTGCCAGAACTAATGCTTGGCCCCTATCAAGGTACAGCTTGTACAAGCACTCTCAACATGCTGGTGCACAAAAGACTGGAGGGACGTAGAAGAGAAGAATCACAATAATTGGTGTTGAAAAATGTGTCATACTTTGGTTCAGACATAGTTCAAATTACAAAAGTGTGCATACTTCATCTGGCGGTCAGCGCTCTCCACACACACGTGTTGAGCTGGGACCTGCTTCCATCGTTCAGCCTCTTTCACCATGGCCTCAGCGTCCATCAGGCCAAAACCATATAGATGGCTCACTGAAAGAACGAGACAGAAGCATTGTGTTATTACAAGTCTAATCAATTAAATGAATATCCTCTATCTATCTATCTATCTATCTATCCATCCATCCATCCTCTGCTTATTTGAGTGGGGCGTGGGTGACTGGGGACTAAGGGCCTGAGAATCAAAATCTTTTAACACAGAATAAGAGAATCTCCAGCTCTGTTCAGTGTTTGCGTTTTAGGATACAGCCGTGCAGGTTTAAAATCATTGGTCTTACGTATGAAGCTGATGGAGTCTGAATTCCAGCCATAGCTCTCTCACCCTTTCCCCTGCTCCATTCGCCTTTAGTTCCTGTTTGGAAGGCGTCCAGACCCAGCACAGCCTGCCTGACCCTCAGAGCTCACGCCATCTCAGACAGGTATGCATACAGACCAGAGTTATGAAACACACTACAGGCTGTGACGGACAGCAGCTGGTCCAGAGAGGAGAGGGCACAGAGTATGTGTCACACACTTTAATCACTGTGTTTACAACAGAGTATACTCTGAGCTCAGAGCCTGATTAGCCTGAGTTTATTTGCACCAAGTCAGCTATACTAATCACTCATGTTTACCAGCAAGTGGAGCGATGATTTTTCCCATTAGTCCCACAGAGGCTACTAGTTAACACTGTTGCTCACTAACTCAGCCCCAGACTGGGCAGCAGGGCCTTACTGTGGACTTTGCATGTTGTCTTTGTGTGTGCGTAGGTTTCTTCCAGGTGCTCCAGTTTCTCCTACCATTAAGAACATGCTACTGATGTTGGTCCATAGTGGCTCAGGACTAACCCTCCATCTGATCTACCTTATTATTCAGCATGTGAACATATGATTCTTTCCTGTGTAGTGAAGGTGACTATATGCTCAGCCCAAACACATAAATATTCCTCCCGTCTTTGTTCATGTGTGAACTCGAGTGTCGTGAGAAGCCTGAATTGTGTGATAACGGTTTACATCAGACTCTGTGTTGTGTACCATTGTATCCAGCAGCGTTTGTCTTCCAGTCTGGGGCACTCAGATGTCCTGCTCTGGACGTCTTCACAATGATGTGCTGCACATCTCTCCACGTCAGGAGAGGGCTACACACAAGACACACAAACACACACCAATTACATTTTTAGATCAATATAGACAGTGCACACACATGTACAGAAATTAAATGTTTATACAATTTTATGAGTAAAAACAAAAATATACAGTATACTAGTTACAGAGTTAAGCCATTACTACATAATATGAAAGTAGAGTTATGTAAGTAGAACCGGGTTTATAAGATATAGTGCATTTTCACTTGAACGTCAAAAATCCCTAACTTTTTGTGTCTAATACATATTTTTGGGTCATTAATAAGTGGTTGCTCAATTTGCTTCATCTCTAAGTGGTGGTCATTTGTGGAAAATATCAAAATAACCAAACCAAATAGTTGGTTTTGCAGTTGTAAGGATGTCGATAGATCAGTGTCTAGCATTTGAGTTTGAGTCACGTCATCTTGAATAAAGGTGCATTTGATAATGTGAATGTGAAATTTGAAGTAAGTAAAGTCTATATTAAAATCAATCTTGTGAAAGCTGCTTCATGTCAGCCATTTAACAATCTTCTGTGGCTTTGAATCATTTTAAATAGACACAGTAAAGGATTATAAACGGGGCTGGATTTCAAGGCAGAGCAGAATAGAAGTTATTAGGGTAATCTCTGATCTGAGCTCACGTGAGATGCATTATGGGATGTCAGCCATGTGTCTCAGCCCTTTGATCTGCTGATACTACATAAAAGGAGAAATCAGGAAGAAGTGGGTCAACACGTTTCCTGGGATTCCCTTCACTCTCATCTGCCGACCAGATGCTCACCGCCTCACGCCACCGCTGCACCATCTGAGAGCTCGGAGGTCTGGTACTGAGCTCAAAAATACACTGTGTCCTTTTTAGGGTGATATGACAATAAAAAAAGAAGATCGTTGAATCGTGATACAGTGCATTCATTCAAGCTCGGTGACAATGTGAGTGTTCGTATTAATATAAAAATTTAAATAAATATGATTTGATTGGATGTACATAGAATGTGGTAGTGCTGTTGTCAGGACATGTCAGCACAGAAATTTACAACATATAAATACAATACATAATCCACATCAGTGTTTATTTAGCTGTATACAGTAGGCTTGTGGAGTTTTGTAGGGTATTTAAGTAGAACCAGGTGATCTATAGTCATGTATAGGCTATTTTGCCTTTTGGGGGCTGTCTGTAATTTCACCAAAAAGTAAAAAATCCCTAACTTTTTGTGACTAGTATATGCTAACATGCCTTTGCTGGAGTATGTTAGAAGACTGAATAAGACCAATGGATCAATCATTTGCAAAAGAAATCGATCCTCACACTAACCATCAAAATGCCTGTTTATAACCACCATTAAAAAGGGGGTTGAGCAGTTATTATAGGCCGTGTGTAGATCCATATGTATGGTTCCATGTGCAACTATATAATCATGGCTACGTTAATGTTTCATGGTCATTAATTAAATGCAACTTTAGCTTCGTTATCTAGGCCAACTCAGTCACCCCATAAACCCATGGTGCTAATTAATAGGGCTGCTTGCATATGCAGGGGAAGAACAGAGTCAGCAGCCAGCAAGCGCATCTGATGTTTCTTCACTAATAAAAGTACAGAGGGGTGTAAAGCAATGGTAAACCAGAACAAATAGAGATTTTTATAGATTTGAACTGATATCGTGGTGCAGGCTTTTCACAATTATTCTGTCATACAAGTCCCAGTCACACAATAAAATACACTGCACTTAACATCCTCTGTTATGAACGCACACATTTAGACACCCACCTGCTAAATGCTATCTTGTGGAAGGTAATGCAGACAGAATTTCCTTTAAGTCCCTAAACCTCAGAACCCCTTGATTCACTTCACCCAGTTCACCTAATGGACCGCAAAAGCTTTTTAACAACATACGGCGTTCATTCATAAAAAGTAAAAGCTGGGAACAAAGCACAAAAGATGAAGTTAGATTGCCCCCTCTCCAGGAAAAGCCCTCATGTTGATTGGCGTAATGGCATCCTGACGTGTTTATCAGTTTGCCTGTGTTCATTCAGCAAGAACGGATCATATCGGGCCCGTCTTTCATCTCCTCAGTACGTGCTTCTGTGGCTGCAGCTCCACACGACAAACTGAATGAATGAAAGGAGAGAGTGTTTGCCTCCGAGCAGAAAAGATCACATGGTACGAGCAGTAGACAGAGCAGTCCAGGAGCGGTGTGTGATAATCCACTATAGGAAAGGGCTTATGTGCTGCCCCTGCCTGGAAACGCAGAATATTTTCAAGCAACGGGATTTGGAATGGATTATCCAGGTTAAATGAAGTGACCTGAGCGAACTGAGCAGCCTAACATGTGAGGGAGTGCTAAAGCCCAGCCCCGAGCCTCTGCACCTCAGCATTCTGATTCACAAACTCAGCACGGAGAAACACACTGCACTTTCAGGCTGTTCATGTTCATCATATAACTTCTACAGACGTACATCCAGGGCCTGACGCTAACGTTTTTGATAATTGGCCACTGTGGCTAGTCATTTTCAAAGATTACTAGCCAAAATGTGTTCCCTCTATGATTACAAACACATCATATCCTATAGAAAAGGGTGACGTGGCAACAGGTATACAAAAAAATCATAGTGGTCAATATGGCTACTGAGAGTAAAATTGTAACCAGTCAAAATGACCAGCATTTGTTCAGTTAGTGTTAATGTCAAGCTTCTTTTCAGCACAAAACCAAAACATCTGTCAATTTGAATTAACATGTGCTTCCACTACAACTAGCAACATTAAAAGCCCCACCAGCCCCTGTAATTGCAGGACCTCTCACAACCCAGCAGCCTTGTTCAGTGTACAATCCTCACCCCCCTGGGCCACAGTTTAGCTCCATATGCAGCGCTCGCCCCGGCAGGAACTCTTCTTCCTGATATCATGTCACAATACTGTCCTGTCAATAAAGCCATAAAAAGGCCATAGAAATGTCCCCAACACAGGCACCTGATTCATTCTGACATCAGGACAAAAGTCAGTCACTACAGGCTGCAGTAAAATTATGTAACACAAACTCAGGAATATATAAACAGTAGGATAATGTGGAGAGCAGCACTGAGGCCTTGACCAGACCGACCAATGATTCTAGCGCCACATGCGGCTCTTTAGCCCCTCTCTTGTGGCTCGTCGCTATGTCTGTTATCTGGTTAAAATGCCCAAGCTATGTACAATTCTTTAATGTAGGAATCAAACAAAAACAAGATGTGCATCCTTCAGTGTTATAAAAGTTTCTCCTCACAGTATTGTGATGTGAACTTTAGCTCAGACTCCAATGGAATAGGCCCATTTACTTTTGACCACTGGGGCCGTTTTTTGTCTTAGGTGGCTGCCTAGACTCCATATTAGGGGGCTGCTGTATCGATATATCGCAATTTATAATATTTTGTATATTTCACAAAATTAAATCTGGCAGTATTTATAATTTTTTTGAGAAAGTTGACTGATTTTTTAATATTTATTTACTGTTCTAATTCTTAAATTAATTGCATTTCAATAATATAAATGATAGAGTTCAAAAACTGTAATAGTTCCTTTAAAAACCGTGATATATCGTAGGTTATTATATGTGAAATATATATCGCTCTATTGAGATATTATCGGTATCGTGAGCCATGTATCGCATATCGTATCGAATCGTGAGGTACACTGAGGTTCCCAGCTCTACTCCATTTACCCTCAGACCAACTCCGTATGTTCAGTCGTTTGTTAACATGCTGAACGCTCTTTGTGAAACTAAGCGGAAATATGAAGGTGTTCTGCTCTAACCCCACTGACCCTGTTGAACCCAGTCACCCCTGTCTGTATATTGGCCCCATGTCTGTCCTAAGTGAATGAAGCCTAGCATTGCCCTGACAACGCAGTATTTATTGTTGTAGTGACTTCACGTGTGCTCTTGTTGAGCCCTGGGTCAGGGGAGCATTAGTGGGGCGGGGATGGAGGTGAGTTAAGTGGATCTTACTTTGCCTCCAGAGCCAGAGCGATGATGGCGGCGGCCATAGGAGCAGAGGCAGATGTCCCGGTGTGGCTGTCTGTGCAGCGGTGTCTCAGGTCTGTGGTGATCTACAAACATAACATTCAATACTCAGTCAATCAGACAGGTAGGAAACCCCAAATCAGTGCATTTACATGGAAGACGTACTGAGACAAGGCCCATAGTTTCATGATGCTTACTTTGGCTGTGTTTACATACTCCAGATAAAATATTGTAAAAAATACAGTACATATGTTATATGGATCATGTATGTGTTTGATGATGATGATCATTTGGGATTGCATGATTGAAATGCTTCACTGTGACCTCAATAGTTAATGTTTCATCTGTAGTTCAGAAAAAGACTTGTACATGTCCTAAACAAATGCTTCCAGTACGCCAAATTAATAGCGTTCTAATTGACAGTAAAATCAATTGTGAGCAATATTAAAAAAATACAAAAACAGACCTACAGGCTTTGCAGTATTCCAGCTACCCTGTGCTGTCCAGAAAATGTATGAACACTGAATACTGAGAGCTCTGTGTAGCCAAGAGCAGAGCTTCAGTGAACATGAAGGATCAGGAGGATTTAGACCAGGGGTGGGCAATTATTATATATATGGGCCACATTGGGAGCGGGGACTGTTGTGGAGGGCCGATAACGGTCGAGAGTTGAGCTACCCATCAAAAACTAAAACACACATATACAATTAATAAAGTTGGTGTCAGAAAAGGCTTACTTTTTGTGGTATGGCCCTCACATTGAAATGGCAAACTAATTCTCTCTGTCGCACAAATGTGAATTGTGCCTTTAAATGCCCTCAAAATTAGGCTCTACACAGTACAATTCCTACGATGCGTGTTGATTATAGTTTTACCAAGCTTTCAGTGGGCCAGACATGGACTGGTCAAGGGCCGCATGTGGACCCCGGGCCGCACTTTGCCCAGGTCAGATTTAGACACATCTGAAACACTCTACACACACTGGTTTATCAAGAATTTAAGGAATCACACTAATGCCCAGACACACAAAGGACGGGGTAGTACAAATGTGTTGTAAGAGCTGTGCGAGTTGGCTTTGATTGTATAGCAACAATGAGCCAACTAGTCAGACAGCTTGACAGACAGTCAGCCAAGAAAAGCTTGGACCACTTCCAGGCTACGTCCGCATCAAAGGACCCTTCCTGGAGCCCAGAGTTTGGGGGATTACGCTCACACACAAACACACGGGGACAATCTGAAACAGTTTAAGAGAAGGTGAGAGTGGCCCAACAAGAATATAGAGCAGATACACTGACACACAGATGAATGAGGTTCGAAGAGGAACGTAAAGAGCCAAAGCCAGGCTACAGAGGCATGTGCTTTTTGTAGCATCGACGTGGAGAATTTAGCAAAACTGTGAGAGGCGACCACAATAAGAGGCCAGCGGACTTCTGTCAGCCCACTCACGACAAACTCGGACTTCGCAAAAACATAACAGAAGAATCTGAGAAAAACTTCACTGTGCTTAAAAGTTGAGTATATTTGTTCATGTTAATCTTGCCTACATCCACGCAGCTCTCTCAATGTCTCTGGAAAAAGCCTGGCCAGCAGAGACTAACTCTTTTCCTATTCTATATAAAGATGTTAGTCTGGTCTCTTTTTGGCTGCATTCAATTTCAAGGGCGGAGTTTACCGATGTATAGTGAAGCAACCAGAAACACCAGGACATGAAGCTCAGAAGCCATACATGGCCACACGCAGCCTGTACATGACACGTCCAACACAACACATGCCGCTGAGGCTCGCAAAAGTTTCGTGATCGGTTTGTCCAGGAATCTAACTCAGCACCTCACCCCCTGTTGAGGACCACTGATGTAGCTATTATCACTATTATCTCCAGCAAGTCCTTATACAGCTAAACCATCAGTGGTGACAGATAATCAAGACTTTCAACGACTGGCAATAAAAGATCAAATCGTGATATGAAATTATGATGATCTGCTAACTGGTGAAGATTGTTGAATCGTCTATACAGTTCATTCATTTATGCTCTGCGCCACCATTTTTACTGTAACAATGCCAGTGTTCATATTAATAAAAAAAGAAAATGAATAGTGTTAAATATTATGATGACCAGTGGATTGGATGTATATTGAATTTGTGGCTTAAAATCATAAAAATTGTAATAAAATCTTGATATTATATTTTTACCATATCGCCCACCCCTACTTTCAACAGAGCTCGTTGTTTTTCAAAAAGGAGACGATTCTTACGATCTTCCTGTCGTAGTTCTCCCCGCTGCTGTAGGTAGTGGTCAGGGTGGATGAGCACTCCTCCAGATACCAGGGCTTGCGGCCACTCTCCGCTGTGCTGGAGATCGAGATGGTGTAGACGGAGTTGGTGTAGCCGTCGCAGGAGCAGTGGTCCCGGCTGCGACCGCCGTTTCCAGAGGCCCACACAAAGATGGAGCCTCGTCCTTTCCTCCCCTGAGTGGACATACACACAGCAGTGAGTGGAGAGTCTACATTATAATCAGGACTGTGAATATGATTATCAACATGAGTATTGTTGAGTTTAAAATGCACCCACTCACTCGCCTTGTAGATCAACGTTTAACGTTTATATTTTGTTTCACTTTAGAATTATCTGCCCCTTAGTAGTTTTTTAAGGACAATTATTGTAGCCCAATTTTGAAACTAAAGTAAAATATATAATTAACCAAGTGTTTGGATAGACTGATTTGCCAAGACTGTAATTTACTGCTCAAGATTATACAAAATTAGGGGTCATTAGGCAATCTTTGTAAAATAATGTCTCTCTTTGAAATACAACTAATCTTATAGAACACGAAACGAATCAAAATGAGCTTACTGTAACCCAGTGATATTTAATAAAATCTGTCGGTCCTAAGGAATCTTCTTGGCGGGAAGCTTAGAAAAAACATAGATCTTATAAAAAACACACACACAAACAGGTTTGATTGTGATCGGGACTGAGCGCATGTCTGATCTGCATTTAGTAGAGCCACACTAACCAGACCCATCATGTGAGCAACAGCAGCAGCAGAACTGTCAACACTGAGGTCTAGCCGACATCAGGAAAAAGAACAGTAGTCCATGTGGTTTGAACAGCACTAAATCCAAATGCTTTTGGTCCAAAGACGATCAGTTAAAGATCGTGTGTAGCACCAGTTACACTTATCTCAGAGTCACATACATTTCTGAAGTAAATAAGTACTTCACCAATTTTAACCTCTGAATGCGTGGCAACACAGTGGCAGCTTGTGGCTATACACCGTGAATATGTAAATGATATGCTAATCTACCAGAGAAGCTAGCTAATGTCCAGACAGGTGGAGGACACCTTGAAGTGTGAACTCTGAGCAGAAAGCCTTCACATCTGTCCAGAGTGTGTCTGTGTTTATATCCCTCCTGGATGAATGAATACCACAGTGGAATTCATGACAGATCTCTGAAACATTTGTGGATGTTAGTGTGGACCCACCAGCCGAATGCCATTGTCAAAGGCCTGTCTGGCCAGAGAGGCCGGTCCATCCACAGTCTTCCCGTCATCATCTGGGCCCCAGCTGGCGCTGTAGATGTCTATGTGCTGAGGGTTTAGGCTCAGAGACTTGGCCTCCACCATGTCAGTCACATCTCCATCCAGCATCCGTACACCTGCAAAACAATCAACAATGACTGCAATTTCACAATGTGGTTTTAAAGGAGGATTTCAGTTTGTACTATTAAAAAAACACAAGTCTGGCGTGATGTTCACTCCACTGTGTGTGGTGCAAAAAAGTGAAATAAAAAGTGTGACAAGCCAAACCATTCTGTACATGACATGGTCATTACGGTACCACTTTGGTTGAAAACAGCCTTAGGGTTTTGATTAATTTGAAGAAAAACCAGAATCAAACAATTTGTATCAACGAGATGGGAACTGAGTGAATGTCACTGCCTGGGTAGTAACATCAGTCTTTTGATACAGCTGTTAGCATCTGTCTCAAGGTGGTTGGTTTGATCCTTAGGTCAGCCTTTTTTTACTTAAAGTACGTATGCCTATGGACAGGAATAAAGCAAATATGCAGGTAGTACCAACCAGGGCTTGACATTAACACCAGCCAACTACCTGGTAGATTTTAATTCTGGCTAGTAACACATTTATTCCCACTAGCCACTTTGGCCAGTTGGATGTACATAATATACTGTAGATAGAAGTACACCTTCATTTTGTAGTGATACAAATCAACAACAATAACATGTCACAATAATACGTAACAAATATACAGGAAAAACATGTATTCTTTTCTAGTGAAAACACTGATTGGCTAGTAACTTTTAAAAAAGAACTAGCCACAGTGGCCAGTGAGCAAAAAAGACCATGTCAAGCCCTGCCAACTATGACCAAGTCATTTATAGAAATGCACACTAATATTGTATAAAACAATCACTCTATGAATGTATTTTGAAGGTAGCTAGGCACAGGACGATATCCGGTTTTACAGATCTGACGAACTGTAGTCGAGTGTTTGAGTGATGTGGAGGCTCACACACACGTTGCTGAGACCAGGGGATGGACTAAAGTAGTAAACCTCGATTAGTTTACCAGTGTAAATTCATTCTTGTTCTGCCCAGAAAGAAAAAGCAAAACTCTCATTTACTCTGATTTTTAAAGGCAGTTTCTTTGACATAAGGGTAACATTGGTGAAATGATTCTCTTCATAATCTACACAGGTCATCAGATGGTGAAGCCTGCTGAACATTTAATCAGTGCTTGATCCTGTTGACGGCATTATGTTTTTAACCCTGACCTAAGCATTTGATGAGTCAGGGAGCGTGACCTCACTCACCTCCTATTCTGGCGTTGTAGGCGATTCCAACAATGCAATGGGAGTTGTTTGCAGCTGCAGCTACTTCACCCGCACATCGTGTCCCGTGTCTGAAATAGAGAGGTCATGGAGGTCAACATACACAAGTCAGAGCATAATACAGATCTTTATTAGAATTTATACTAGCAGCAGCAGAGCACACTAGAAAGATACTGTCCCGATATAATGTTCAGGTCCACAGTACTAACGTGAGTGTTATTAATCAATAGTGTGGTAGAACACATTTTTATACAGTGAAGAGTAGTAACAATGTGGTTAAGACAAAATACATCTAGCATAGCATTATCCAGTCACATGGTCTAGTGCAGTGTCCAGAGACAGTTTCACATACTCAGACAACACACTAAGAATTACAGCCACATTAAAGATGGTTTTGTGAGCATCACCCCAGGGTGACATTCCAGCAGCAGTGACAATGGTTCAGTCAGCACCAGCGTAAACAAACAACAGAGTGTTTATGTCCGAGCCGCCTCCGCACTAACTCCATCAGCTCAGCTCAAGAACACACTCACCTCCAGCTGAGAACATCTGTATGACCGGAAACACAAGTACCACTAATAGGAACGTATGAAGAATGGCCAATAGAACAGTGCACAGTATTGTATGTTTTCAGTACATACATTTCCACTATGTCAGCAGCCAAGTTGGATTATCCAGAACAACTCAACAGTCAATATCTCCATCTGATCTGTGATCATCAGCAATGATTGATATCGTTCAGATTCTCAATAATCCTGATCTGAGCACCCTTAATGATTTTGCTACTTCTTCATTGAGTCCTACATAAGCAGTGCAGCGCCGGAGTTCACGTGTAATTGATTAAATGAGTGATGGGCCTCTCCACGAGTTAATGATCCTAA
This sequence comes from Philypnodon macrostomus, assembly GCA_036025475.1. Taxonomy (NCBI): domain Eukaryota; kingdom Metazoa; phylum Chordata; class Actinopteri; order Gobiiformes; family Eleotridae; genus Philypnodon; species Philypnodon macrostomus. Next base: position 11,442 of record JAVQKC010171162.1, read on the forward strand.
CCGCTGGCTCTGTTTAAAACACTTGAGCAGTTTTGACTCACTTCACTTCACTAGTCCATAAAACGATCTGTCTGGATCAACTCTGAACGGCTTTTTCCATCATCTGCACCGTGTCTCAGAGAATCTGCACTTAACTACTATAACATCTACAAGGCTTAGTCAAACCATGGGCATGAGTTAAGCTGCTATGTGAACATAAGATAAACGTATGCAGCCAATTAGTTTCTGTCAAATTAAAATTGTTAAATTGGCCAATGCAGGAGAGCAAAAACAAGCATCATATTTCATTGTAAATAAGTCCTTTCAAGTTACAGCCAGCATAAACCTGTTGGATGATATTAAACTTTTCAAAATGACATAGAACTGACAAGCGTTTAATTCAGCTGCATCTGTGGGCCTGTGTCTCTTTAAGACAATGTATTACCAGCAGGGACTGAGCCACTGCCAAGACACTGCTGCTGCCAAACATACAACAAACTGAAAAAACACTCCACAGTGATCCAAACTGGCACAAGATCAGCCTCGGACAAGAATCCTTTCACTCTACACACAGACAACAGACATTTTTAGGTTAGAGTATTATTTTTGATGTGATTATTGTACAGAGGGAGTGTACAGACTGAGAAGAAACCAAGGAGAGAGCAAGGACAGGACCTGAGCAGGGAACCAAATGCTCTGAAACACACACGTTCACCACCAAGGCACCACTATAAGTCAACTCAACAGTGACTGCCCACTTCTGGTAAAGTAGTAAAAATCCCATTCATTTTTGATCGTGAGATACCACAGAGCTTATTGGCCTTCGTCGATCTTTTAAAGTTAACATGCACGCAGCGGTGGTGCAGTGGGTAGATGCTCGCCCTTCAACCGGAGGGTCGGTGGTTCGAGTCCCCGCCCGTGCACACGCTGTCAGGCCCTCCCGTGGGCCCACCACCCGCGGGAGGTACCATGGTGCAATGTGGATTGGGCGGTGGTCGAAGGCGGGTGTTCCCTGCTTAGACTGTTGTCTCCGTGACCCGGTTTTGGACAAGTGGAAGAAAATGGATGGATGGATGAAAAATATGGATTTTTCAAAAGGTCTATGGCAAAAATGAATGGGATTTTTATTTTCGGAACCAGAGGTGGGTGGGCCCGGTTGTGCTCTATTGTTGTATTGAACACAACTGAATGTAATGTAAATGTGATATTAGCTTTTCACTTACTTGTTCTCATTGGTTGCATCATATCGAGGCATGGGATCCACGTCATTTCCATTGACGTCAAAGCTGGCCTGAGCATCCTGCAGGAGACACACGAAAAACACAGTTAGGCCCGTCTGTGAGTCTGAAGTCTTTAGGAAATCAAATTCAATCTGTGCCAACTGCTTTGAGGAAGTCAGAATTTCATGTAACATGTATTGTTTTACACTCCTGTAGTGACTTGTAGATATCTCCACAAGAAGTGAATGACAGCATCAATAGACTTCACTGTTTTCATTAAATAATTCATTCTTGATTTATTAAGGTATTATTCATCTGACCTCATGGGGGCATATTGTGCATGTTTTTAGTGGTAGGGGAACCTGGAACTACCATTATTTACTTAATCAGTACCATTCATTCAGCTCTATTAAAAAAATAGTGTATTCAACTGAAATGTGCTCATGGTTGTAACATGCGTAAATGTAAATGAGGCGCTGAGTCACTATGGTTAAACTCGTTCTCACATGTACTCTACCATCCGCCCTGCAGGCCATACATACACACTCACGTAGTTCTGAGAGAGGTCCGGATGGTTCCTCTCAATCCCGTCGTCCAGGATGGTCACCACCACGTTTTTCCCTGTGTAGCCTCTCTTCCACGCTCCCATGATGTTCATGTCGGACTGACAGTTATGGACGTCATCGTTACAGTGCTGGAACAGGGACACAATAATAAGAGATTAGTTACATACAGAGATTATCCTCTCATCAGATTTTGTACAGATGTATGTCAGAGAGGATTAAATCTAAATTAACAATATTGGGATGTCCCAGTGGCCCCCACCATGAAGATCACACACAGGCCCTTACATTTGATAGGGCAAAGTCTGGATTCAAATCCACAACACCGGAGTGATCTGTATAAGCTGTATATATTGATCTAGTATTAAGTTACCAATGTTAATTCATAGTAACAGTTAAACTACAAAGCTGCTGCATTTGTTTTTGTTTGCATTAGGAGTCACATTTACAGTAAGGGTTTGGAGAGTTCTGTACTAAATGTGACAAACAGCTTAAAAACGTGGTCAAAGTATTAGCATTTATCGACAGTGAGTTATCCATTAATGAGAGCGGAGGACACACGGACAGAGCAGTGATCAGAAACACATGCACACAGCACTGATAAGACTCGATCTGTGCACTTTGACCATAGGACCTGCGTCAACCCCATTCACCCATTCAACATGAACGCTGGTACGATATGTTAAAATATAATATCAGGATTCAGGAGAAGACAATTTAGATTTACACTGTAGACTACTGCCATCAGTGTCTTCAAACAACCTTTATACTGATATACATCCAATTAAATGTTTATCATAATACTATTTATTTTCCTTTTTGATTAATATGAACACATAAAACGAAAGAAATGAATGCCGTTTGTCACGATTCAACAATCTTCCCAGATTAGCAGATCTACAACGATTCGATCTTTTATCACCATATTGCCTACCATTAGTAATGATTTTAGTTAAGTCAGATCTTTCTAATGTAAATTTTTAATCAAATCAGTCTATAGGGGGCGCTATAGAGGCAACTGCCATCATATTAGTCAGATGTGTTCAGGGCCGGAGAATAATTAAGTTTTTCAGGTTTGAGCCTAATTGGGCAAAGTATGTGCAAGTTAGAGGCTGTCAAATCTGCCAAAGTGTGTCCAGGGTCCCATAGGGGTCAAAAACATGGGGGCGCTATAGAGGCATTCTTTATTATATCGGCAAAACGACGATATTATGGAATCACGTCGGTGTTCGTCCGTGTCCGCAGATCCTAGCTGTGAACGCGATAACTCAAAAACGAATTGCCGGATCAGTTTCAACATTTGCACACAGGTGCATACCATA